>PVJL010007768.1:0-74107 GCA_004026885.1 Lyroderma lyra | reverse complement strand
CTCCACAGCCTCTCCAGCACTTATTATTCCTTGTCTTGTTGATAACAGCCATTCTAACCAGTGCGAGGTGGTATCTCATTGTGGTTTTGATTTGCATTTCCCTGATAGCTAATGAGGATGAACATTTTTTCATATATCTGTTCACCATTTGCATTTCTTTGTGTGAGAACTGTCTGTTTAGTTCTACTGCCAACTTTTTAATTGGGTTGTTTTTCTGCTGTTAAGTCATATTAGTTCTTTATATATTTTAGATATTAGACCCTTGTCTGATGTGTTGTTTGCAAATATTTTCTCCCATTCAGTTGGCTGCCTCGTTGCTTTGTTAATGGTTTCTTTTGCTGTGCAGAAGCTTTTTAGTTTGATATAGTCCCATTCATTTATTTTCACTTTTACTTCCCTTGCCTGTGAGGTAAGGTTCACAAAGTCTCCCTTGAGCCCTAGGCCTGTAAGTATAGTACAAATGTTTCCTTCTATACAGTGTATTGTTTTGAATATTATATGAAGTTCTTTAATCCATTTTGAGTTAATTTTTGTATTTGGTGAGTGTTCACAGCTCAGGTTCATTCTTTTGCATATGTTTTTCCAGCTTTCCCAATGCCACCTCCTGAAGAGGCAGGCTGTCTTTTCCCCATTGCATATTTTTTGCTCCTTTATGAAAAATTATTTATCCATAAATTTGTGGACTTATTTCTGGGTTTTCAGTTCTTTTCCATGGGTTTATTGTTTCTAATAGTCTCCTGGTGGAATCTTTGGAATTTTCTATATAAAGGATCATGTCATCTGCAAATAGTAACAATGTGACCTCTTCTTTCCCAATTTGTATACCTTTTATTCCTTTCTCGTGCCTGATTATTGTGGCTGGAACTTCCATTACTATATTAAATAACAGTGGTGACAGGGGGCATCTCTGTCTTGTTCCTGATTTTAGGGGAGTAGGCTTCAGCTTTTACTCATTCAATATGATGTAAGCTGAGGGTTTGCCATATATGGCCTTTATTATGTTGAGATATTTTCCTTCTATACCTATTTTATACAGTGTTTTGATCATAAATGGATGTTGTATCTTGTCGAAAGCTTTTTCTGCATCAATTGAAATAACCATATGGTCTTTATCTTTGATTTTTTTTATGTGGTGTATCACATTGATTGATTTTTGTATGTTGAACCATCCTTGTGCTCCCGGGATGAGTCTCACTTGATCATGATGTATAACCTTTTTGATGCATTATTGTATTCTATTTGCTAATATTTTGTTTAAGGTTTTTGCATCTGTATTCTTCAGAGATATTGGTCTGCAGTTTACTTTTTTTGTGTTGTCTTTACCAAGCTTTGGTATTAGGGTAATGCTGGTTTCATAGAATGAGTTAGGAAGTATTGCTTCTTTTTCAATTTTTTTGGAGGAGTCTAAGGAGGATAGGCATTAATCATTCTTTGCATGCTTGGTAGAACTCACTGGTGAGACCACCTGGTCCAAGGATTTTGCCTGGAGATTATGGATAGTCATTTCAATCTATTTGCTACTGATTAGTCTTTTTAGATTATCAAGTTCTCCTAGGTTCAGTTTAGGTAGGCTATAAGTTTTTAGAAACATTTCTATTTCTCCTAGGTTGTTAAATTTAGTGTCATAAAGCCCTTCATAATATTTTTTTATAATTCTTTATATTTCTGTGGTATCAGTGGTAATTTCTCTCCTTTCATTTCTAATTTTGGGTGTTTGTGTTTTTTCCTTTCATCCTTTAATTAGTCTAGCCAGGGGTTTGTCAATTTTGTTGGCTTTCTCAAAGAACCAGCCTTTTGTAATATTATTTTTTTCTATTTTCCTTCTGTTCTCTAATTGGTTTAGTTCTGTTTTATTTTTTATTCTTTCTTTTCTTCTGTTAACTTTGAGTTTTGTCTGCTCTTCTTTTTCTAGTTCTTTAAGATTGGATGCTAAGGTGTTTACTTGTGGTTTTTCTTGTTTCTTGAGACAGACCTGTAATGATATAAATTTCCCTCTTATTATTGCTTTAGCTGCATCCCAATAATTTTGATATGTTGTATTTTCATTGTAATTAGTTTCTATATATTTTTAATGTCTTATTTTATTTGTTCTTTTATCCAGTCATTTTTTAATAAGATGTTGTTTAATCTCCATGTATATGTGGGGTTTTTTGCTTTCCTTTCACAGTTGATCTCCAATTCCAAAGCTTTGTGGTCTGAGAATACACTTGGTATGATTTCGATCTTCTTGAATTTGTTAAGGCTATTTTGTGTCCCTGCATTTGGTCTATTTTTGAGAATGTTCCATGTGTACTAGAAACAAAGGTATAGTCTCTTTTTGCTGGATGAAGTGTCCCGTAAATGTCAATTATGTCCAATTGCTGTAATGTGTCATTTACATCTGATTTTTTCTATTTGTTTTTCTGTTTGGATGATTGGTCCATGGCTGTTAGGTGGATGTTTAAGTCTTCCACAATGATTGTGCTTTTGTCAGTTTCTCCTTTCAGATCTGTTAGTAGTTGCTTTGTATATTTTGGTGCTTCCTCGTTAGGAGCATATATTAATTAGTGTCAAATCTTCCTGTTGTTATGTTGTGCCTTTTATCATTATATAATGTCCATCTTTGTCTCTTGCTATCTTTTTTAACCTGAAGTTTATTTCATCAGATATCAGTATGGCAACTCCTGCTTTTCTCTGGTTTCTATTTGCTTGGAGTATCGTTTCCCATCCTTTCACTCTGAGTCTGTGTTTGTCCTTATGTCTGAGGCATGTCTCTTGGAGACAGCATATGGATGGGTTTTGTTTTTTAATCCAGTCTGCTACTCTGTCTTTTTATTGGTGAGTTCTGTCCATTAACATTTAGAGTGATGTTCGATATGTGAGGATTTCCTTTGGCCATTACTTTTTTGTTGTTGTTTTGTTTTATTTTTGTTTCTTGTTGCCCCAGCTTTATTCCATTTGTCCTCATATTTTGTTTCAGGTCAAAGAGCCTCCTTCAGTATTTCTCGAAGTGTCGGCCTTGTACTGGCGAATTCCCTCAGCTCCTGTGTTTTCAAGAAGGTCTTTATTCTTCCTTCATATCTGAAGGATAATTTTGCTGAATAATTTATTCTTGGCTGGAAGTTACTCTCTTTTAAAGTTTTAAATATTGGATTCCACTTTCTTTCAGGTTGTAGAGTTTCTGCTGAGAAGTCTGATGCCATTCTGATGGGTTTTCCTCTAAAGGTTATAATTCTTTTTTCCCTGGTTGCCTTGAGAATTGTCGGTCTTCAGTTTTTGACATCTTTAGTACCACTTGTCTTGGAGAAGATCTGCTAGGGTCCAAGTATCTAGGGGACCTATTTTCTCCTTGAATTTGGGGTTCCAGATCTTCCATAGTTTTGGAAAATTTACATCTATTATTTGGTTGAGTATGTTCTTTGTAAAGTGCTCTGCACCTTCTTTGAATCCTGTTACCCTGATGTTTGTTTCGTGGAATCAGATAGTTTTTGCAGAGTTCTTTCCTGCTACTTGTCCTTATAATTCTCAAAACTATCATTTTGATACAAAATTGATAATGTTGCTTATCTAATAATCTGTCTTCTTTATTAAGTTTTTAGCTCTAATTTCACTTGGTCATTGATATAGTCTCAGTACTAGCATATTACCATACACATAGATTAAGATCAAACAGACTTGTTTAAAATTTTCTCTACACCTTAGCAAAATTATTAATTTAAATCTAGAAGTTATGATTGATGTATTCAAAATGAACTTAATTATATAGAACTTTTAGTTTTAAGACAGTTTATAATTTAATATTTTCTATGTGTATATTATGGTAATATATTAGTTATATGAATTCATATTTTATAGATTTATAATATCACAACTGAATTTTCAAAGAGATAATTTATAATTCAAATATAATGTCTACATTATCTAAAATAGCCATTAACATATTAGACTTACCATACATATTTTTATTAACAAATTAATTATATAATATAACGACATAAAATTATTTATTTTAAAAATATTTAATTGATAGTCAAAACATAGGAGAAAACCTACAGTGTTTAATCTGCCAAACCTAGATTATAACTGCTGAGTGAAACTGGACAATAATAAAAATTACCATTTATTGAATGACATATATGTTTAAATAATCTAATTCAATCTTCAGTACTACCTTATTAATTCAATATTGCCATTTTAATGTGTTAATTTCTTTAAGTTAATGTTTAATATATTCTTAACTGTGTAAGTGTGGAGAAAATTAAAGCTCATGTGGCCTAAGAACATAGAATGAATAAATAACAAAACTGAGATCCAAATAGCAAGTTTTTCCATTATACCATTTATTTTTCTTCTCAGAAATTGAGTTTTGTTGTGAAAATTGAGTTTTTTAATGTGTTTCTTAGTCAAGTAGCATAGTGATTTGCACAGATATAATCTTCAATGAGTGGTAGTTACTTTTTTTTAGTTGGGTAAATATCTTAAGTCTCAAAATCCCAGTTCGGTTTCTTGTCTTTTCTCTGGGAGTAGTAATGCCTTCCAACAGCAAAATACTTTTTTTATTATTTAGTAACAGGCAAAACTTCACTAACAATGTATGTTTTGTTTCTATTTAAAGGAACATTTAAAACAATTGAACTCTACTGTTTCTTTATAAAAAATCCCATCATCAAATTCACTTGCACTTTGGGAATATTTAAAAGAAAGCCAGTTCCCAGGAATTACTGAATGAAATTTCTACTTAGAAATTTCTGGCAAATTTGAAAGCCCATTTTTAGCAATTCTTTATGACATTTTCATGCTAGGTTGTAAAATACAACTTCCCATGACTAACAAAGCAATTATGCTTCTGAGTTTGGTGGTTCTTCATAGCATGTTAATAAATGGAAAAACAACATGTAAATGGCAATTTGTGAAAGGATGGCATACACAACCTTCATCATATGTGGTGAATTGGACATTAACTGAAAACATCTGCACCAACATTTATGGAGATTGCTGGTTTGGAGAAATAAACACTAAAAGAAATACATCAGGGAGTCAAGTTGTTCACCAAATTTGCCCTTTGCAAATTCAATTAGGAGACATCCTTATAATTTCTTCTGAACCATCTCTTCAATCTCCAGAAATAAATTTGATGAATGTTTCTGAAGCATCGTTTATTGACTGTCTGCAGAATACCACAAGTAAAGATCAGTTACTTTTTGGTTGCAAACTAAAAGGAACCCACACAGTTAATCTTCAGTGGCTTAGTGTTGGCACACATTATTTTATTACAGTAAAGGAAAGTGGTCTGTCACTTTGTCAACTGGGACTTCGACTAAATGTGATGGTGAAAGAGCAGTCCTGCCAGGAACATCTGAGTTCAGAATTTTGCTCTGGGTATGGTAAATGTCTTACTGAAGTTTGGAGCAAGACATATGACTGCCATTGTGAGCTTCCATTTTCTGGAAAATACTGCCAGGAAGTTGATGCATGCTCCTATAAACCATGTAAAAATAAAGGCAGTCGCATTAATAAAAGAGAAAGATGGAATAAACAAGGATATGAATGTGTCTGTCCCCAACCATTTACAGGTAAGTTTACTTTTAAAAATAACATAATTTTATGGAAGTAGGAAAATAAAAACTGAATTCATATACTGGTACTTATTAAAACAAGATACTTTTTAAAAATTTTGTAGGCATTTTAGACTAAGCTAAATTAGAATTCTGGATAAATTAAAATTCTATCAGGAATTTTCTAAAATAAGTGTTTTGCTTATTTAAAGAGGATATCTTTAAAAACATGTTTAGTCCAGAAATACCTATTTTCACATCTTTCCCAAAATTCACTCCAAATGTCTCATTAAAATAATGAGATTATCAAAGTAATATGTTTTAATCATTAAATGAAATCCCCAAGCTTATGATACTTGGGGTAAACAGTTCTGGGTAATAATGTGGAAATGAACTATGGATCTGAGTTGAGGATGGGAAGAAACTATGTGATTAGAGGGAGAGACATTGAAGTTACTTGGGAGAGTTGGAGAAGAAAAGATAATTGTGAGCCATACCAATGTCTTAATGGATGTTGGTATGGCACCTATAAAGTGACTGATAGAGAACAATGATGAGGAAAGGAAAGAGCATGATATAATTAATAACCATTTTAAGCTAAATGAGAGGCAATGATGAGAAATGGTTGTAAAAGCAAGATATTTGGTGAGTAGACCACACCAGAGAAGGGCAATCTAAAAACAATATAAATTGGACTACTGGGGCTGAAGTAAGAATTTGAGGGAAAGTAAACTATCTTTATTTGAAAACTTACTAAAGAATTTGGATCATCAGAGGAAAATGAAGGGAAACATTGAAAAATGTAGGGAACATTTACAACTTGGGAACTTATGAGAGAGTATCTTTTAATGAGAGTTTCAGAGAACCAAAGTGGAAAATTACAAGGATAATGTGTAAGACAAGGATGATATAACCAAGTTAAATACTGGCATTGTTGGCAGTGATAGTATGGGAAAACAAATAGCAGATTACTGGTACTGGTGAGTTTTGATCCTGTAGAGGAACGAGAGAGAGAGGTAGATATGACAACAGCAGGTTGGGTTCAGGGATGTAACTATAATCTTGTTGGGCATGTTTTAGGGGTTTTCAACAATGTTTTTCTTACATGGAGGCTAGGACTCTATGGGAGCCAACTTTGAGAAGGCTGTGCAATAAAATGCAATGAAAGACCTCAATAAACCATTGTAGGTTCTAAAATCCACCTAAGTCAATCCTTCAAAGAGTAATTTTAGACTCTATAGCAGGGAAGTACCAAGGGCATTTCAGAAGTTAATTTGAGCAATGTTCACTGAACATCATTTCTCTATAAATGTGATCAAATTCTCATTTGACTCTAATTATTTAATTAAAATTAAGATAATATAAAAAAAGTGAAAGTAGTCAAATTGCTGATTTGGGGTGAATGAAAAAGCAATTTTAATCATAGTTTTAAGAGGTCCAAAGAATTGTAAAGAATATTTGGGCAGAAAATTTCTACCATTTATTAGAATATTAATTGGCATATATGTAATCATATATCATAGAATATTATTACAGTAATTTTATTGTAACTGCCGAGTTTTTTATCTTACCCAATGTTTGTTTGCTCATTTATTTATTAGAAACACACCATGGATCATTTGAATCATTGAATTTTAAATACCATGAAAGTACTTAATATTATTTATTTTTTAAAATATTTTTAAAAATTTGCCACTTTAATTACAATTACTTCAATTTTAAATTTCAGAAGATGCACAAAGAATATAATTGAGAATGTTCACTGTATTAGTTTGCTAGTGCTGCTATAATAAAGTACCACAGTTTAAGTTGCTTCAACAACAGAAGTTTATTTTCTGAGTTCTAGAACCTAAATGTTTAAAATCAAAGTGTTGGCAAGATCTTTTTCTTCTGAGACCTCTCTCCTTGGTTAGTAGACAGCTGTCTCCCTATGTCTTCATCATCTTCCCTTTGCATGTGTCTGTGTTTCCAAATTTCTTTTCTTACAAGGACATCAGTTACGTTTTATTATGACCCACCCTAATGGCCTTATTTAATCTTTATTACCTCTCTAAACACCTTGTCTTCAAATATAGTCACAATGAATCTCCGGGAGTTATAACCTCAACATAGTAACTTGGGGAGGGGGAAAGTCACGATTTTGCCCAATAAACTCACTAAGGTTGAAATAGGACATAACCTATTAAATGTTGTAGTGTTAACTTAGTTTTTTATATGGAAATATCTATACAATTAAATCATTCTTTTCACTTACATTTTATTGTATTGAAGGCTTTTTGGAGGTAAACGAAGGAAGAACAGTTCTGCAATAGTGAGAGAGGAAAGTCAGTCTTATAAGGAATTTGAAAGGCATCATTCATAATGGGAAAAACAGTTTACATGTTAAATTAACTATTCAATAAGAATAAGGGGCAGGCCTTTTGCTAAATTATGTGCTACAGTTTTGTGGTAACATTAGTTCATTTGCCATGCCCTGATATTTTCTAGGCACATTCTTCTATGAAAGGTATTATGAGATGATTAATGCATAAAAATATGCTATGCAAGCTTATGTTATGGAAACAGAGCACAATAGTTTATGTAAATGGGATTGGGAGAACTAAATGTAGAAGCAAGGGCTAGAAAGTGGAGAATCTTAGAAGTCTGTGCATAGATTCTGAGAATCCAAGAAGACTTTCCTCTCCCCCCCTCCCCAGAATTTCAAATTTCATATTACATTTTATTTTGCTGTGGAAAGAGCACTTAATATGAGATCTACCCTCTTAACAAATTTTTAAGTGTACAATATATTATTGCTGACAATAAGTACAAACTTATGCAGCAGATCTCTAGAGATTATTCATTTTTCTCAACTAAAATTTATGCTCTGGTTCTTATGATGTTATAATTATTTTGCATTTTCCACTTTTAATCATTATCTTGATGAGGTTGTAGGGCTAAGACACAATATATATTTGAATGTGTCACTTGGTAAATTAGTACTGCAAGGCTACCAGTGTGCATTGAAGAACTGGTATTAAATGTATTAATATTATCAACTATCAAGACACGATTAATAAATTTAATTATCATAAAAATTAACTAAAGCTCAAATATCAACAATCAGAAAAGTATTTGAATGTTAAAGCACAATGTTAGAAGATGGAAAAACTGATATAAAATTTATTAAAATAAATTGCTTCAATTTAAATACATCATTGTGGATCACTATTCCTTAATTCTAATTATATTTTGTCAAAATGTTTATATTACTAATTATTGAAGAATTTAGAGAAATCAATGGCCATAATTAACTATTCATATACAATGGAAATACTTTTATCTAATTGACAAATTTTTTTTTTAATTTTTGCAGGCATAAATTGTTCAGAAATAATTGGCCAGTGTCAACCACATATCTGTTTCCATGGGAATTGCAGTAATATTACTGTGTATAGTTTCATCTGTGAATGTGATGAAACATTTTAAGGTAAAAATGCACTTATATGTAAATATATACACACATACAAATAATTTTAATTTTGTCTTATTTATTTCAAATTAAATATAAGATATTTTATTCATTACTGAAAAATACATTTTTAGAGGTTCAAAACACTGAATTTTTAGGGATAAACTCAGTAAATCTATTTGGTTAACAATTCATAATTCTGCTAAATATTTCATAATATGCAAAGAATTCGGACACCAGGTGACAAGTTTTTATTTTGATTAAATATATTTTGTCCTTAAGTACTAAAATCGTTTTGAAATAGTGAATACTTTGCAGATAATTTCCAGAATTATATCTAATTTACTTCCTTAAGTAATATGTCATTACAAATCCCCTTTTATGAAGATTAAAATGTTTTATTATTTCTTAAATGAATTTAAAAATGTAAAATCAAATCATCATTTAAACCAATAGTATTGAGTGTTTGATTAAATGTTTTATCATCAATGAAAATATGTTGAAACCACTCCCATCTTATCTTTTAACTCCTCTACAGTTTTTCATTTTCTGGGAAATATAGCTCACCATTAGTGTGTCTGTCCCTCTTCAAAACATCTTTAGGCAGTGGTGTCTCCATCCATAATTAAGAACCTAAGAACTTAATTTTAGTGAGTGAACCAAAAGATTATTGTCTCCCAAACTATGGAGAATAGTAATATCTTCAGAGTGTTTCTCCTGCACGTCCTTCTACCAGAGCTTAAGGAGATTTGAATTTTGTCGTAGAGTTCACCATTCACTATCCTAAAGAAAATGGGATTGTTAAAAATGCAGGCAGTATGAACTCCAACAATGGTCTTTAAATAAATCTTTTCAGGTCTTTCTCCCCCTCTTTCAAGTCTTTTATTTCCTAGAAATGTGTTATGGGTTGAAAAATGTTTTACACTATCTAACCATTTCCTGCATATGTATGAAAACCACATTTTTTTCCCAAACAGTGGAATTTTGAGCAAAACATGTAGTTAAAGCAGTTACAATTATATACTATTTGAAACATTTATTTACTGACTGGCAAATCAGTTTAATTAAATAGGCAGATATATAAAGTAACTCCTTCCAAAAGTTATTTTTAAATAAGATTCTTTCCACAGAAAATAATTTTAACTTGACCTCTGTAAATCAAAAGGCAATTTTAAAACATACCATATTTTTCCACATATAAGAAGCCCCCATGTATAAGATGAACCCTACTTTTCTAATCCAACATTAAGAAATCAGTATCAACTGTTTACTCCTGTGTATAAGACAACCCCCAATTTTTGGTCTAACAAATTTAGACAAAAGTATCATCTTCCACACAGAAAAATATGGGACATTATGTTGATTATCTGAACATTATGAAATAATATAAACATAAACTAGAGTTACCTATATTTATCACTAATATTCTGTTAGTATTTTCCTGAAGAAGATTATATTTTCAGTATGGCCTTGTTATTTTAATTTTAGATAAAATTCTCTATGTCCTTTTCAAAGTTGCATTTATGATTAATGTTTTAAATTGTCAATGCTTTTAATTGACTCTACTCCTATTTTATTCTTAATTTAAGACATTTTCAAGTTGAGATTCCTATTAATCTCAAAGGAAAATCTGCTAAATTGAAAGTATTATCAATTATATGTTTTGTAAAATACATAGAACATGTATTTTCAACAAATCTATATATTTTATTCAGAACTATTTTCTTTGACATACATTTTGAATAATTATCTTCATGAAATACATGTTCTGCATAAAAGATTTCTTCGAATGTTTGGCCAGCTTAGGTACTGCAAAGTCGTAGGCCTTCTCAATGTATTTTCATTATGTTTTTGCACATAAATTTCTCATATTTCTTCCTACACATTCACCAATCCAAAGCACAACTCTAATATTTATAATCTTGAATTTAAGTGTCTTCATTGTGTTGTGCAGGAATAAATGTTAATGTCTTTTTAAAATTAAATACAATTCCCTGAAACTTTCTAAAACTGATCTTTTATGTTTAATTTATTATTTGATTATATGCTGATAGCTGATTTTGAAAAAGATGAAAACAAAAGTTTGAGGATCCTTTCACTAAAATGTAAAAACCTCCCTGAAACATTTAAATTTATTTTTAGAATCATCCTTCGGAAGTTTAAACATTCCTAAAATGTAAATATTATCTACATCAGTGAGAGAAATCATATTCTGCCATGTTCCACTTTTATTTTAGAATCAGTTTTGTCACAAAAAATTTAGTTTGTTGTTTTGTGAATTTTTAAAATTATTAGCCCATTTTTCAAAGATCCAATTTTGTGACTATCACAGTTAGTTTAAAGTAAAATATGAATTATGTATATATCACAATAAGTTCCAACTACATTTTTCTGCCTTTTTCTCAAATTAATCAAAACAATGCATATATTATTATATACTTAAATACTTATAATTTTACCACAAAAGCAAATAACTTTATCTTTCAACATTTTTATTAATTTTAATAACATTGTTAATATTGCCAGAATTGTTGCCTTCAACAATATAAACTTGTAAAGCTTTATTTTAATTCAATGAATTGGATGGAAAAATCAAACCATTGTTGAAATTTGCTGTTTGAAGCCTTTGGTTTTACTACTGTCAGTCTGGCATCTTTTAGCTCTGTGCAAATGTATTCTGCTAATGAAGCCATTACATTTACTATAAACATATTTTCACTTTTGTATTTACAAAGAAACTTGCAATAGAAAATAAGGGAAAAGATTTTTGGATAGTCACTTTATCTAAATAAAAAGACATGTTTCACAGAGTGATATGGAAGAAAACCTTCGCACCTGTAGCTATCACATCACTGACAGACAATCTCCTAAACATTACTAACATTAATATAGATGCTGATGGTTCTTCAAATAGTTCGTGTCTTCTGGTCTTAATATAGTCACTGATGTCACTAAGATACTGTGGTGAATCATTAATAGTAACATAGTTCAGAGACAAACTACATATTCATTATCAAATTTATGGAGAAACATAAATGTGAAATATGTTTTTGATTAAACCATAAATTGCCTAAGTATTTATTATGAAATAAGAAATATCAGCACACAATAAGAATGTGTAAATATTTGTGTATTTACACCAGACGTTTGCATGCTTTTTTTCTGTAGAGAATAGATAGTAAATGTGTTAGGCTTTTGAACTGTATGGTTTCAATTGAAGTATCTCAACTCCGCTATGTAGTGTGAAAACAGCTAAAGACAATATGTAAATAAATGAATTTGTACTTATTCCAATAAAACTTTATTTACAAAAATGAGTGAAAGGTAATACATTTGACTCACAATTTTAATTTATGAACCCCTGATTTATACCATACAATAAATGACCCAACCTCTATATCAAGAAAATAGAGAAAATCCTCTATAAACTCTATATGTATTTTTTATTATTATAAACTGATTGGCTTCAATTTGTCTGTCATATAAAACAGACATAACTCATAATTTCATGTGTTTCCCACTGACCCAGCTTACTTATAGACAGGCAACTTTGTGCTTGCAGGGAAGCATTATCAAATCTTTCTTTTCCTGCCAATTGAGCAAAGAGGTAAGCTTATGGCTGCTTGGATCTTCAAAATCCCACAGGCTGTCTTCAGATGAGAGATATACTTTGAATCTGGAAAGGATTGGGAAAAAAGAGGTATATTATCAGTGGTTAGCTTGCTAGTTTATCCTCATGTTAAAATAATATTGCTTATGTATTTCCCACACTCCTAGAAAAGATTATGGCAAACTTAAAAGTACAAAACAGAGATTAGTTAAACCCATCCCTGCTTGTCTTAAATGCAACTGTGAATAATAGAACTTGGTTAGAAACTCCAGGATAAATTTGATAACTGGGGCCAACTGATATCTTAGCAATATTCTGTTTTACATCTTGTGAGCATAAAATGGTACTATCATGGGCAAACTAAAATGATGCCCCTATTATTAATAGAAGACCTAGTGACTATAATACTTTGGGATTATTTTTGGTCCCTATTACAGAATTTTGTAAAAGTTTAGCCAAAAATGTACAGAAAACATTATATTTTAAAAACTTACAAGTGTATATATGTATGTATCTATGTATTTATCTAGCTATTCACTTATCTATTCGGTTATATTATATATATTTTCCAATTGGTTTATTCAAAAACCTTCAAGAACTAAAACGTATATAATTTTTGTCCACTGTGATGATCTTTGAGAGAGAGAGAGAGAGAGAGAGAGAGAGAGAGAAAGAATATATGAAACAGGATTCATAAGTAAGTTGAAATGTTTCCAAGAGATATAAAAAGTCCAGAAAAGTTATATTTCCAATATGAAATAAATATTGTCATATTGATAATGACAAATATTTTACCAAAGATTTGATGATACTTCCCTGCAAGCACAAAGCTGCCTGTCTACAAGTAAATATTTTTGCTCTTGAGTTTCACTCCAAATTGAGAATTTTGGAACTCATATCATTTGGGTAGTTACAGCTATCATGCTAGAAATTTTAATAGATCTTATGCAAATTTAAATTGACTGCAACAACCAAAATAAGGAACAGTACACCAATCTTATTTGAACACTCTGAGCCTTTAGAAAAATCATATTCCTGGTTTTTAAGATATCTCAAGTATTGTGAATGAGTATGAGGTCAAACTGCAGTCTCAGACATTATAAAAGTAAAATTAAGAATTAAAGGTCTAGTCTAAAACTATAAAAATGTATTCTTCATTGTAATTCCAAATTTGCAATTGTTAATATAAAATATTTATATCCATTATAAAGTAATTTACTCTAATTTTATAACTTCATAAGGTTTATTGCAAAAATTAATTTTTTTGAACCATTAACATTCTCATTCTAGGTATAATCAGTTGCTGACATTTTCAAAACATTTCAAATATAAGTTTGATATAGGAACAAGTGATTTTCAGAAAATAAACTCCTCAGTTTTAGTTTAAAACTAACTTACAGTTTCAAAAAGTAATTTTCATTTCAAGATTCATGAAGATTTGTTTGCAAGGCATGCTGGGACCTCTGAACCCAAGATGAATGATTTAAAGAGACCGCAGCATGGTTTTAAAGGAATAATTATTTTTCAGAATTTGATAACATTAGGTATCATTCAGACAGGTAATATGAGGTCCAATCTACTGTAAAGCATTCAATTAGCAATTTAAATCAGAAAGTAGCCAGAATATTTTTTCAACGTAAAGTTGATTTCTTCTTTTTCAAAACATCTACCAGTGGGTAGAATTTACAAAGAGTAGTAGTTTGTCCATGGAAAGGGGTACTAGCAGCAGCTGAATAGGATATAAAATTTTTCATTTTTAATAAATGAACTTTAATCCTATTTTGAAATTAAATTCTAATAGAGATTTCAAACTAATCTCAGTCAGTTCGACACTATATCTAACCCCCTGTCATTTAGAGAATTGGACTAGTTCATGTTCTCCTAAGTGTAATTTGTTAAATATTGTGAATAGCTGACCACATTACATAAGACAATAAGTACACTGCAGAATCCAATCAACTCTCAGGCTTAACATTTATAAAATTTTAGTTGAAATTGTGACAAATAGTTACACAAGTTAATCTAATACATTTGATGATGTACATAGTGTTTTTAGGTTTTGCCTCAGGAAGGAATTAATGAATTATACTTTATTCTGGATTGCTATTATTTTTATATTGTCAACCTTCATTTTAAGCTATTTTTCTTCTTGATTATCTGCCCACTGTAATCTTTATCAGCACTGGAGATTACCTGTAGTTCTAAGTACAGCATAATCCACAGTAACCTACAAGGCAAAGATTCTTTATCTAATTACTAATATAAATGATTTCCTTTGCTACCCTTCTCTATCCTGATAAAAACTGATGCTGCTTTTGTGCCTTCTAATCAGTCTCTCTTCAATTGTGAGAAATTCTCCTTTCATTTTTTGGTAAAACAATGCATCCAAGTGTTCTCCATCCCACTGTGAACTGTCTCAAGACAATGTATGTGTCTACTAAGTATCTATTAGTAATATATTAATAATTATGAGATCACAGGATAATCGTGAACATTTTTATTCTTGAATTGGTGAATGAGAGCATAACTTGAGTACAAAGGCTTGAATGCTTAATAAAGCATATAATTTAATTAAAGTTATAACATGTATGTGTTGTACCAATTTGAATGTTCTGTTATTATTATTCATAAATAGAATACTTATTAAATGCTATTTATTATGTGCCTTTCTTTTTATTGAAAACAAGTTTCTGAAATTGTTAATCTCATCCTATTACACCTTTTGAGGAAATACTGTCAATAGAATTATAACTTGGATTATTTTACTCCAATGATGTTGATCTTAAGCCAGGCACTTCTCTGCTTATTCAGTGAAATATTAACTAAATATGAGGTGTGATAAAAAAATTATGATGAATGTTTAAATTAAAAATTTCATTACTGTAGAAAATATATTGCCATTAATCCCCTTCAAAATACTTCCCCTTGCTTCAAACACACTTAGCCCATTGTTTTTGCCACATTCTGAATCAGTTCTGGAAGTCCTCTTTCATGTATTTAGTTGCACTGTAATGGCTGCCTCGATGTCCTGAATTGATTTGTATAAGGTAGGGATCAAAATTCATTTTTTCTTTTTCATATATAGAGATGCAATTCTTCAGTATCAATGTGGAAAAGTCTCTATCCATGAATTTGCTAGACATCTTTGTCACAATCAGTTAAATATATATTTTTTATTTTAATTTTTTTAATATGCTATTCTCTTCCATTGATCCATGTGTCTTTCCTTTAGCCCAGGCATATCCAACCTACAGCTCAGGATGGCTTTCAATGTGGACCAACACAAATTTTAAAAACATTATGAGATTTTTTGGAATTTTATTTTTAGTTCATCAGCTGTCATTAGGGTTATTGTATTTTATGTGTGGTCAAAGACAATTCTATTTTCAATGTGGCCCAGAAAAGCCAAAAGGTTGGACACCCCTGCTTCATGCAATAACACTCTCTGTTGCTTATCATAGATTTATATTAAACCTTGAAATGATATAGTATGAGTCCTTTAACTTCTTTGCCCTTTATCAAGATTTTTATTACTCTTCCAAGGGGTTCTCTGGTGGCCTAGTGGCTAGGCTTAGGCACTCTCACCACCGTGGCCCAGGTTCAATTCCCACTCAGGGAACCAAAGAAAAAAAAAGTTTATTATTACTATTCTAGATCCTTTGCATTTTCATATAAACCTTAAAATCAACTTACCAATTAATATAACTATTAAAACAAAATAAAACACGGCTAAGTGTTTTAGTTTGGACTGTTTAAAATTCAATTTTAGAAGAGTAACTACTTAGCAATATTCAGTTTACTTATCTGTGAATAGAATATATCACTCCAATTATTTATAACCAGTCTAATCTCTCTTAGCAATATACTATAGTTTTCAGGGTGGGAAAATACACATGTTTTATTACATTTAATATTAAGTATTTTCATCTTTTTGATGGTAAGTATAATTGTTTTTACATAATTTCTAATAATTTACTGTTATATATAAAAATATAAATGCTATTTCTATTACCTTGTAACCTAATTGCATGCTAAATATACTTATTATTTCTAACTCCCCTCCCACGTTTCTTAGAATTTTCTATTAAAACAATTTTATTGTCTGTAAATACAGTCTATTTTTGTACATTTTCTTCTAAAATTATACCTTTGATTTTCTTTGATTGTCTCATTGCACTGGCTATGCCCTCCATACAATGTTAAACATAAAGGGGCATTCTTCTCTTTTTCTTGATGTTAAAAGGGAAATATTCAGTATTTCATCATTAAGGATAATGTTAACTGTAGACTTTACATAGATGTCATTTGTCACATAAAGACAGTCTCTTTGTAGTCATATAATCCAGTGAGAATTTTTATTGAGTTTGGGTGATTAATTTTGTCAAATATTTTTATTGCACCTATTGAGAGGATCTTATGATGTCTTTATTCAGTTAATTTATGAATTACAGATTTTCATATGTTTGCATTACTGGGATAAATGTCAATTAGAGTAATAAATGATTTCATATGCTCTGGATTTTGTTGGTAATATTTTGTTAAGAAATTTTTGAGTTATATTCATGTTGGATATTGATCTACAGCTGTCTAGAAATTTTATAGGTTGCGGTGTAATGGTTAATCTGGACCTTATTTTTTGAAAGAGATTCAATAAATTTGGCATTATTTTCTTACATAAATATTTTGTCACTCACTAGTAAAAGCATTTGGCCTGTAATATATTTACAGAAAAGTTCTTGATAAAATTATCTTAGCAGTTATAGAGACATTTATATTTTTCAATTCTTATCTGATTTCAGATAAGAACAAGAGAATTGTTCACTGCATATTAGTTATTGAAATTTTGGAATAATGTTTATATTATCTTGTTCTTTTACTATCTGTAGGATCATAAGTAATGTCTATTCTTTTATTCATTATATTGGTAATTTGTGTTTTTTCTTTTTTTTTCTTTCATGAATCTTGTTAGAAGTTTCTCCTTATTGTTGATCTTTTCAATGTAATAATCTTTGGCTTAGCATAGTTCTTCTATTTCTTTTTATTTCACTCATTGCTTCTTCTTATGATCTTTCTACTTACTTTGTGTTTCATTTACTCATGTGTTCTGGTTTTAATATAAAGATAATTAATTGAGTTGATAATACTGTCTTTTGGATTTCATTGTTTCCTCATAAAAAGTCAGTTAAATTTGTCTATTGTTTCTTTGATAGTATTTTTATTTTCTAGCTGATTTAATAATATTGTAATTTAAATATTGACTGTGTTCAGCCTACCAGGGATTTTCTTTGTATTTGGCCTACCTAGAGATTGCCAAAATTTTAGGATTCACGAGGTTATGTTTTCACCATGTTTGGGAAATTTTTTTAAGACCGTCATTGAAAATTACTTTTATTGCCCAATCCTCTCCTTTTTTCTACAATTACACATATAATATGAACTTTATTATTTTTTCACTTGTCATTCTGGCTCTATATATTTAAATTCAGTCATTTTTCTTCCTTTCTTGGTTCTACACATTAATTTTTCTTGATTATTTATTTATTTAGGTTAACTGAAGACTTTCTGATTCTGTGTGATTTGTTCACTCTTCAAGGACTGTTTAATTTTTGTTTGTATATATTTTATATAGTTTTGTGTTTTCTGTGAGCATATTCATCTGAAAAAAGAGCTATTTCACCAGTAATACAATCAGAAATCTGTCAATACTTCTCTTACACAATTGTGCTATCTTGTTTTCTTTTCTTTTTTTGTTTTGTTTTATTTTGTTTTTTTAATCTCCAGGAACTTTCTCTGTATACATTGAAACAGGTAACTTTTCAGGGACCTTAAACAGGGAAATTCAGGTAGATACATGTCATTTTAAACATAAAGTGTGTACAATTAGGCATACAGGCCAATTTCTAGCAAACTGATTGTGACTTCACTTTACATATTATGGTAATGACTTTAAAATGAAACACAACTATGAATGAGGTAGCTTCAGTAAGTCAGCACTGTCAGAAAGCTGAACTTTTGAGGAAAGAGAATTGAATAGCTATGATAAATATATTATGTCCTTCTGAAATAATTTTACCTAATATGATGAACTTGATTTTCTAAATATACCTTTGTAAACACTACTTTATTTCCAAAAAGCCTCTAATTACTCTCCCTTCACTTATGTTACATAATACAAAGATGGATTTAAGAGTTCTGTAAATTTGATTATTAGATTCTACAACAGTAATAGGCAAATTTTACTAATCTAATCTTTACTTACTTCATCTACAATATGAAGGAAATAGAGCACACCTCCCCTGATTGCTATCTAGAATAAATAAGCTCCATGAAAAAAATAGAATACGTAAGAAACATAGCATGGGTGTGGCTAATACAGCATTACCATTAGGTTGAAGCTGACTTGTGTTCCAAGACAATCTCTACAACTTCCTGGCTCTCTGACCTTTAGAATGGTATTTTATGCTCTCTAAATTTTAATTTTCTTATCTGTATAATTTTGATAATTATCAATACTCATTCATGGATTTTTATGGTTATTAAATAAAACAATCCATGTTAAGTACTTAATAAAATAACAGACACATAGTAACCATCTAATTATTTGAGCTGCTGTTACTTTTGCTATTGTTTGGCATAACAACACTCTATTCAATGTTTCTTTTATTCAACTAATATTGTCATTCTAGTTTCCTTATTATTTTAGCATTCAAATATGTATACAGTGTCTTCTATCTACTTTTATAAACTTATTTATTAATACTTCTCTGAACCATTCATCTACTATAATCATATAATTCTGGTGATTTTGTTATGAATGAGTTGTACACATTCACATTTCTTCTGTGGTTGTTCATAGTGTTTACCTTATATAGAATGAAGTCTTCTTTTCTTTCCCATATTTCTTCAAAATTCTCTTTCTTTACTCCTCCTAATGATTTAAAGTCCTTGACAGTAAGGCCCATAATCTAGTCAAATTTATAGCCCCATCATGTAGCAAATGCAAGGTGTTGAATTAATATTTCATACAATCAATAAATAAGAGATAAGGCATTGTCCTTAATCTTAAGAGAATTTCAAAGTATTATGATTCTCTCTGACAGATGTACTCTAGAATAGGTAGTGAAGCAACCTTCTTATCCAATCTGGAGTTACAAAGTTGTATTTAAGTATTGTACACTCTTGTTGCCATATATAGAAAGAAGAGGATCACAATTTTAGTTTTGTGCTCTTTTAGAACATTGGAAAAAATATTGAAAAAATGCACCATCTCTTAAAATTAAATGATATAATCTTCATACAAGTGGCTGTGTGAATAATATGAATACCTTCTTATCTTTGACTGAGAATGTGCTAAGTTTTTATACCAGCTATGAAAATTGCATGATTGCTTTGTTTTCAAAGTGAAGAAAATATGTAACAGCTACTTTTAGCCTAATAATATTAAATGCACTGATGCCTCCCCTTGTAGAATTTTGAATTGACTATCATTCGTGACAGATGTTCTATATATTGTCATAATACTGCCTATGCAATTGTGATAATTTTCCTCTTCTTATTCATCAGTTTTAGTGACTTTAAAATTACTTGATGGCTACTTGAAAATGACTGGTCTGTTTCCTATATTATATAATCTCTGCTAGTGTAGTATAGTCTTTTAATGAGTTTTTGAAATATGTTGAAGTCCACATGCTTTTATTCTTTGTTCAAGTAAACAGGTTTGGCAATTTATAGAATTCCATGAAGAAACTCTCTAATTACTCCATCTTAGGACTTTCAAATGTGTTTTATGGGGAAAGACCATAAATTTATTTTGTTTAGATACAGGAACATTTTGAACATATGGTTTCTACTTTTATTTAGTGAAAATTTTGAAAATGAGAATCTAGAAAGTTAAAATTACCAAATGTTTTACCTTTATCCTATAGGTAATTTTGTTATTCTATATTGTCTTTGATATTCAATGATATTATAGTGTCAGATGCTAGCTACAAAATCCCAGTGTAAGAATTACTAAAGTATCATTATAACCAACCACTTCAATAGATATGATCATACTTGATTATTTTATGATGCTGATTTAATTACACTGATCAAAACTTTCAATTATTTATAATCTATTTAAATATGAACAACCTTAACAACTATGTAAACTTCATGTTCTATAGGTTCAAGTTTTATAAATAGCCTGAGGTAGATGGGCATGTACTGATTCAAGACAAATTTTGCAAATTATTAAACATTTTGATACCAAATTGTGCCATAATTCATTGGAATTCTTTATCAAGCTACAGAGTACCTTTAAAATTAATGAAACAATAAATTAAATTATGATATGCATTTTAATGATAAATCAATTAAGTAAATTTGGAAAGAAAGTACAGTTGACCTTCAACAACACAGGGGTTAGAGGTGCCAACCCCTACAGTTAAAACTGCATATAACTTTTGACTCCTCCAAAACTTAAGTATTAATACTCTCTTGTTGACTGGAAGCCTCACTTGATAGCATAAGTAGTCAATTAACACACATTTTGTATGTGATATGCATTATGTACTCTATTCTTACAATAAAGTAAACTAGAGAAAAGAAAATGTTATTAATAAAATCATAAAAAAGAGAAAAATACATTTTCACTACTGTATATATTTATTGAAAAAACTCTGCATATATGTGAACCCACACAGTTCAATCCTGTGTTGTTCAAGGTTCAACTGTAATTTATTTTTCTATCATTTGTTCATTAAATTTTATTTTAATGGTGTCTATTTGTCTACATATATATTGGAGATTGACAATGATGCCTATACTTGACATACTGGATATACTTGAACATAGACTTTAAGGAGTAAACCCTTTTAGGGTTTATTCTGTTTTTGAAAGAATGCATATAGCATGCATCATGGCAGCTGAACCTATCATTTTTTTAAGGACTGAGGTTTTACTTGAGGTGCAGGATGGCAAGCAACTGAAGCTTCTCTAATCTCATTATGCCTGCTTCTTGAGAAGCAACTGCTACTACAAGATAACAATCCTAATATCTTTCCCCTAAAAAACATTGCTCCTTAAGTCATCAATGTTAATAGCATTTTATTTGCATAATGAAAGATTTAATTTGCTATGGTGAAAACTGCAGAGCAAACATCACTTTGATTTACTGAATTCATATAATCAATTCTATGATACTCCATAGTTATTTATTATACTTATCTGAATCTAGAACACAATACTTGAATAAATAAAATTACTATATGAATATATCTAGGTGTGGGGGTAATAACATTTATAAAATGAGTCTAAAATTTTGGTAAGTTATAACAAAATATGTCATGTAACTATTTTCACACACCAATAAAATTTGGATCAAATCTGACTGATGTTAATTTCAAAATGTTGCCTTATTCTTTTCAGTATTTGCTCATAGGAAATTTACTATAGCTACATATCAATTAAATGTAAAATTATACAAATGATATCTCTTATCCCTCACAAAATTTTCATAGTGTAGCATTATGTGTAAGTTTAGCCATATAATCTTGAGTTTTCAAGAATTGATTTTAGAACTTAGAAACATTTTTAATGAGTAAATTCTTTGTCCCACTGGATATATATAAAGAAGACCAATGGCAGAAAGATTGAATATGACCTACTGAATGGAGATAGCTTTATAATCTAACCTGGAATAGTTTGTTTTTGTGACCCAAACTAAAGAACTCCTGACAATATTTGTGTAATGTTTTAAAGTTTGTACAATGTTTTCCTATGCAGATGGCATATACCCATATGAGTGTGTGTATGTGTATACACACACACACACACACACACACACACACACACATATAATTCTTGATTAGGACATAGTTACGTCTTTCAGGATAGACATTGTAACTTCTCAGCAACATTCCATTTGAATGTTGATGAAACACTTTATTTAATCTGACAAAAAAAATTGTTGACTCTTATCAATTGCTTAAACTTCTTGATTGTCTAGTCCATTACCACAAGCATATTTGATCAATGTACTTCCCATCCTCAGACAAAATATAAGTCTCTTTTTGTTTTTGTATTCTCAGGACCCCTCATCCCTTTTTCTTAAATTTTATTTTCCTTTAGCATCTACTTCAAAAGCTTTCAGCACTTTTAATTCTTGTACTCTTACATTTATAACTACCTCACAGAGCTCTTCCTGGTCCTGTTGCTGTGTAACATACTAATCCTAAATTTAGTGGCTTAAACTAATGAATCATGATAGACTTCAACATCAATTACAATATCAGAGCAAGAATTAGAGAAGATCTGGTTGTAATATGCTAAACAAGTTGTCTAAGACCTGAAAACCACTAATTTTCTCCTTCCAGTTCAGTTTACAGCCCTATTTCTAGCATTAATCTACATTCATCCTCATTTAATTTTAGCTGCTGCAAACTTTCTATGCCATCATTTTTATCTCTCCACCTTTACTCTCAGAACAGCACACTAAATCCATATCTATCTTCCTACGTGAATTTACCATCTAGATAACAATTTATTTTCTTGACAGCACACTTAATAACTTTTACAGTCATGTGGATGGCACTTCAAATACTAGAGTTTTATGATTCACTTTCTTTGATTATGCTAATATATAACATCAGTCTATATATTAACTCAGTTGCTTACGACTTTCAAATTATTTTTTGTTTCTCGACTGACTAACCTAATGTTAACTATATATTAATATCTAATATTTAACCCTATTCCCATTTAGAAAAGAAAAAGTGCAGCTCACTGCCATATTTAACTGCTCTTTGAGGCTGAAGCACTTTTCAATGTGAAAATAAAATATAAAAACTGTTCTTGGAGTTGTTTCTAAACAGAACTTGTCTCTAATCCTAATGTAACAGAAATGTATATGGTGATATGCCAAAGTCTCATGGCAAACTTTGGGGGGTAAGGTTAGGACTCTAATCCACAAATTATCTCATGGTAAATACTACAACTGCAAGCATCACAGGAAAGGGGTTGAATGAATATTGTTTTTAATACAAAATAATTTGGAATGTGTTGTGAACTGAGGGCAGTTGCCACAGGTACCAGGCCTGAGTAGCTCCACCTAAAGCCCAAAGTACACAGAGTCCTGCTGCTGCCCACCATCTGCCTTATGGCTCAGCTATTGATAAAGCCACATGTTGCATACATATTGGGTAGGGCAGGGTCTAGGGTGTCACCAGAGAAGGAAGAGTGTTCACTAGGTTAGATTTTGATTTGGTGCCAGTGCTGAGGCTGGAGTTAGCTCAGTGTAAATCTTATAGTACACTGGGGCCAGCCCTCACCCTCCTAGGGCCTGCCAACCCCCAAGAGTTTTTCAAGAAAGAATGCAATGTGGGCAAGAC
The DNA here is from genome assembly GCA_004026885.1 of Lyroderma lyra. Taxonomy (NCBI): domain Eukaryota; kingdom Metazoa; phylum Chordata; class Mammalia; order Chiroptera; family Megadermatidae; genus Lyroderma; species Lyroderma lyra. The sequence goes on along the minus strand of PVJL010007768.1, from coordinate 50,143 downwards.
TTGCTGATGACTGGAGATTGCCTCTGGCTTTGTGCTAGTTAGTTGGGTCACAGTCCCATGGAGTCACCTGAGTGCAGTAAGTAGAATTCACCAGGCCAATTTAGATTTGGCCATGTTACGAAAGATTCAACACAGTAAAGACGATGGCCAGCTGCACCTACATGGGAGGTGGACTATACACAGAGAAAGTGTTGACTGTACCTCCAGTTCTCACCCATGAAGCCACACAACTCATCCTCTCCCTGTGTATCTCTGGCACCTCCTGAGACACTGTCCCTCCACTGGAACCCAGGGCTAGTGCCTGAGAGCAAGTGAGTCTGTAGGTTGGCCCTTTAAGAGGATTTCTGCAGAATTCCCATTGTTTCACACAGCCAGCATTTCCCAGCACTGATACTTTGGGCTGAGGAGCTGGGTGTGGAGCTGGGGTCCCTCCTTCTCTCTGTGAAGGGGGATTTCCACAGCTGAGATATTTCTCTCAATTCTCAGTCACCACAGCAGGAGTGGAGCCTACCCATTCAGCATCTCCACCCCTCCTACCCATCTCAATGTGGCTTCTTCTTTATATCCTAAGTTATGAAACTTCTGTTCATGTAGACATCAGATGTTCCTCCAGGTTGACTATTCTATAATTTAATTGTAATTTTAATGTGGTCACTGGATGAGGCAAGCACAGTGTTTATTTACTTCACCATCTTCGATCTGGACTCAAGAAAGGATTTTAAAGATTAATGATAGCAGCAGATTTTTCTACTTCTTAATTCTCTGTTGGAGATAGCAGTTAAGTCACTGGCACAAACCCTCTGTTGCTTTTTGGAATTCTTTAAAGCGGGTACTTTTAAAGGAAGATTACCACAGTCATCTCCTGAGAAAGTGTTATTTTATATTTGATCTCTAATTTATACAATTTTAAATAATTATAACTAAAAATTTAAATACCAAATGGAAGAAGCTTGTGCATTTTTCTTTGATATGATTTTAAGTCACAGTACAATCTGGCAATTTCTAAACTTAGGCTAAAGCTAGGGATTTCAAATCTTTGAAAGTTTACTTGCATCATTTCCTCAACAGATGCCTTGCAAAAGAGGTGGCTATGAATAGCTGAGGAAGAAAGTTCTTTGAGGATAGTGAGAGATTTGTTGAGGTTAGAATTCATCAGGCTTATTTCAACTAATTTCTTTTTTGTCTTATTCTGAATGGTATTCACTACTGTTAATGGAAAACTGCTCCCCACTCCTTGTGAAATGCAAAGCCAATATTTTGAAGAAATAAGAAATAAAAGAAGAGTTAATTTAAAAGAAAAATAGCATTCTAAAGTCCCAGGATGTTTATGTGACTCTGACAAATCTTAAAAAGTGTACATTTTTTCACACATTATTTTTAATTGTATTTCTAAATTTACCTAAAATATTTAATAACAAAATACACAGGAATATGATAATGTTAAAAAAATAAAAGGAAATTAAATAAATATCAATTTACATTTACTCTTTTGAAAACATTTTAATAGTTAATGAAGAAATATGTAACTGAAAGGATTTCATTGAAGTAAAAATGCTTTCTTAGACTTTCTATGTCATAACTACCTGTAATATTACCATCATTTTTATACAATTCACTTGAGGAATCAAAATATTGCTGGTACTTTATTGCTTGCAATATAACACTTAATGGAGTTCATGCTCTTAAAGAATTTGAAGTATAACATTAAGTTTGCCAGATTTAGCAAATAAAATTATAAAATGTCCAATTAAATTTGAATTATAAACAATGGATTTTCATATATTAAATGGGACATTTTTTCAATTCTTATTAAATTTATTGGGCTAAATTTATTGGGCTAAATTTATTGGGTTAATAAAGTTATATAAATTATGGGTGTACAACTTTATGGTACTACATCTGTACACTCTATTGTGTGCTTAGCAACCATACATTTGACCCCCTTTACTCTCTTGTTCTCATCCTCATACCCTTTCCCTCTGGCAACTACCACTCTGTAGTCTATGTCTGTGAGTTTGTTTTCATTTGCTTGTTTATAAAGGACACACTTATTTTTTAAAAATCTGCAATTCAAATATAACAGTGTTTTATATATGTTTCTTGACACCCAAGAAGGGAATTTAAATGCTGCTTTTGTGTCTTCTTTACTTCAGAAAAAAATGAATTAGATTAAAGGCACAAAGAGAAGTGCCCAAGATCACTCCAGTAGTTCTGTTTCTCCAAATAAAGCACAGAAATATTAAGTATGTTAAAATACTAAAACATTTCTGATGTTATGTCACATAGAACTCTAGAGTTTTAACAGGTGTGAGCGACATTAACAATATACTTCAGGGATCTGGCTGAGGCACTTTTGTAGGGAAGAGTAGACTTTTGTTTTTGGTGTGTTTTTCTTGAAACCGTGACAGTCACAGAAAACTGAAATTGCTCCTTCAGAATCTCCCTCTCCATAGTTCCAATAGTGCTTAATCTACATTGCAATCATACGAGTATGTATACAATGGTGTATATATATATTTTTTTCCTTTCTGAATAGGCAAACTTGGCCCTAGTTATCCCAAATTATCTAACTGTTTAAGAGAGACTGAAATATGGAGGAGTTATAAAATGAAAGGAAGGTTATATTCAGCTTTTGATATGCAAAACAGTTATGCATTAAGAAAATAAATAACCTTAAAAACCTGAAAATCATGCTATAAATTAATCCCAAGGGACTCAGCTATAGATTTCTGCCTTAGTGTACAGAATATTCCTTCATTAAATTTTCAGCTTGCCCAACTTAGTAGTAACAGTAAGGAAGGGCCTCTTCCTAATTCTTGCCTAAGAAAGTATGAGGAGGCTTTGGAAAGAGACAGAAAAGCAAAAAGTGAGATATGTGTATCAGTATCCCTATTCCTAGCTTTGGTTCTGCAAAGGAGGGGAGCGGTACATTTAGTCAAACTTCTAAATATTCTTTATTATACTTTTCCTCATAAGGGTCTTGCATATGGGAAAGGTGTATGTGCATGTGTGTACATATATACATCTTTGAATAAGTCATTGTTACTCTAGTGAATATCTTATTTATGATATATATGTGTGTGTGTGTGTGTGTGTGTGTATACATAATTAGTTAATTTTTTTTGTAAAAAAATTATACCAAGTGTTGCATATTGATTTGTATCCTGCAACCTTGTGGAACTCGTTGATTTGGTATTTTATCTCTTTATTTTATGTATTTTCTTGATAGATACAAAATACTCTACTAATGGTTATAATACTGACATTCCCCTTACACGTCTTATATCTGGTTATATAAATAAGACAAAAATGTCTCTGTGTATTTGGCCCCTGGTTCACTTATTTCTTTACTGCAGGCTAAGACCCATTATCTCTCAAAAGCCCATTGGTGCCAAACTAATATTTTTACATATTCAATTATTTACTAACAGCCTAAACAAGCAGATTTTTACTCATTTAAAGTCTTTCTGTTATGTATAATCTCTAAAACTATCTATACCCAGCATCTACTAGCCATTGAAATGGTAGAGTTTTGTGGTGAAAAAACTCCAAGCTACTTTAGGCTTTTGGAGCTCTTGGACCCAGACTCCCCACAGTGCTGTTGAGTGATATCATTTAGAAAGCTAGCACGCTTTCCCATTCTTCTTTTCCCCAGCAGCTCCCTAGCCCTCCTTCTCTTCTGGATAGTTATCCCATTTCTTTAAGCCTCTGAACGGTCTCCCGATGGGAGGGACTTCCTTTCTCAGAAAACCCTGTCAAAGTACCATCCAGTAAAGTTTGTTGTGTGCTGTGGCCTCTTTGCATATATATCTATATCTATATCTGTATCTATATTTGATCAATCCCCAGAGTTCTCAAACACCTACATAGATCTCTTATTTCCTTTCAATTTTTTTAACTGACTTGACTAAAACCTCAAGGACTGTAATAAACAGTTGTTGTAGTGGTGACTTTAACTATGTTCCTGATATTAAAAGTAATCTGTCTAAAATTCTCCATTTACATATTTGCATTGGCCAACATATTTTTTTCATTTTTACTATTTTTAATTATTTCTTTGTTATAATAATATATTATTATTGTTTTGTTTTTTATCCCATTTGCATTATTGTCATAATTTGTAATTTTTTTTCGCTTTTAATAAAATTAACAGTCATTTCTTTTTTGTTGTTTTCTTTTGTTTTTTTTATTAAGTTTATTGAAGTGTCATTGGTTGGTGAAATTATACAGGTTTCAAGTGTACATTTCTATACTACATCATTTATATATTGCATTGTGTTTTTACCACCCAGAGTCAGTTCTCCTTCTATAGCCATATATGTGTGCAAAAATGTGGATGGATTTTGAGATTATCATGCTAAGTAAAATAAGCCAGACAGAAAAAGTCTAGAACTATTAATAAATGATTTCACTCATATGTGGGATATAAAACTGAAAGCAACAAAGGAACAAGACAAACAAACAAATAAGCAAAATCTCATAGACACAGACAACAGCTTAGGGTTACCAGAGGGTAAAGGGGGAGGGGTGATAAAAGAGGAAGGGTTTCAAAAACATAGTTTATATTCTCGATCTCAACTATTTCTCTTCTTCTATATTTAAATTTACTTTATTTTTCTTCCTTTTTTTTGCCTTTATTTTATGTCATTTTGAAAAATAATGTATCACATACTTAACCCTACCACTAATTTTTTAATGCATTCTTCAAACTTACTTATTTCTAATTGTCAACAAGGAAAATCTTTTTTACTGAATACCTATAAGTAAAAATAAATACAGTATGTACAAAATTCTTTTTAAAAAATGTTTAACTCATATTTATTGTCTTCATTTACTCATTTCTCTTCCAAAGTTTCAATTCATACACATTAATATTATTTAGGGCCATGTGACAAACACAATTATACATTTAGGATAATAATGAACAAAGAAAACCATTTAAATATGTTATGTCTATTATATTATATATATCATTTTGCCTAGGACAGCACAAGTAATTTTTAAGTTGTTTTTATAATTCTCTGTCTTATTACAACTTTTCTTTCTCAAAATTGTGTCATTTTCTTTTGCTATTGGAAACATTTTTTTTTCCTGTTTATCTTTTAAAAAATAATCTTTGGGAAAGAATGTTGTATTCTTTCTCACTCTGATCACAATTTAATTCTATTTTTTGTCCATGAATTCTCATATATGTCATCCTTCTATATTTTCACTTCATTCTGCTTTTTTATCTTGTTTTTTCTTGTGATTTTTTTCTATTTTATAAATGTCTTATGTTTTTTAATATGGCAAGAGGATTTTCTTGTTCATGCAGCACATTATTTTTTAAGTTATTTTTTCAGTATAGTTGTCAAGACAATATTTTTCTCTATTTTTGCATCACTTATTCATAAAGTATTGCTGTTTTGGTTTAAGCATTACTTAAATAAGTAAATACTACCCCAATTTAGAAAATGTTAGTTATCACATGATGTTATTTCTTTGGCCATGCTCTACACTTGGGTGATGTCCAAATAAATTTTCCATTCCACACTTGGAACAAAAGTTATGTTCGCAGCCTAGACAATAGTTTTTGTTACATCTCCACAGAAACTTTGCACTACTGCACTTAATTTTGCTTGTTTCACCAAATGATCATACTTTCATACTCTAAACCTTCAGAGTGTATGACAAAGTTTCTATACTATAATACACTCACATAGAATACTTTTTCTTTTTACTATTAAATTTATTGGGGTGACATAGCTAGTAAAAATTATGTAGGTTTCAGGTATACAATTCTACAATACATCATCTATATGTTGTGTTATGTGTTCATCATAACACAACACATAGATGATGTACACATTGAGTTTTGTAGGGAGTTGCTGTTTCTGAATATATGGAACAAATGTGGGGAGTGAAAGGGGTTGAGTAGAGCTAGCATTCTGATCTATTAAAAGGCTACCTTTAAGTATAGACTTTGGGCTGCCAATTTTGGGGGGAAACATTTAAAAACTAATGATATCTTCTTTTTGGAGATATAAAGACAAATTGTTTAGCTATGGCCTCATTAACCTTGCTATTGGTAGAAATTCTGCTTTAGGATTTATTTCTGCTATATATTATAATCTTATTTTCAATTTTCATAGATACATTTGACAGGGCTTGGGAGATACGTCATCATTCATTACAACTCAAACATCCTTTAAACCATTCAATATAATTGGCTGTTTTGCAGTTCATAAAATTTAACTGCTGAATAAATAATAGTTGAGGAAAACATTAAAAGTATTTACCTGCCTATCTAATCTTAACAAGCTGTATCAAAACTCTTCTTGGCTTCATATTTCCTATGTCTCCCATGTTCTTGGTTCTCTGTCTAAAATTTTATATAAAATATATCATATGTACACTTTTGAATGATCTATGCATTAAGGAGCAGTCAGTTACTGTGTAAAATTAGTCTAGAAGAAAATTTATATCCATTTACGGGAATCCAATATGCTAGAAAAATTGAAACTATACCTGAAATTTTAAAAATAGTAGGTTGATTTATCTCTAAGACAAAAAGGAAGAACTAAATTACACGATTATATGCAAAGTCTTAAAATCATACATTACACAGTTAAAAGGTAATTTAATGTATATTCCAAATATTTTAGACTCAGTTCTCATTTATATTAGTTTTTGTATTTTTAACATTTATTTTTGTATTTTAATTACAAATTTTGTAATATTTTGGCCAATATTTTAGAAAGTAAATTATTATTTTATTTTTATAATCATTTTGCTCAATATTTCATTATAATCTATTGTAATTTATATGCATATAGAAAATATTTTATTTACAAATTAGTTCTTTCATTCTCCTCCTTCATTGAACAAATACTTATTAGGCATCTCTGTGCTAAGGCATTTGGAAATATTAGTGAGTAAAACAGAAAAAATTTTCAGCTATCACAGAGATTCAAGTAGATAGAGATAGAAATAATTACTAAAAATAAAGAATATAAATAAATGTTTTAATACAAAAGTGAACAGAAATAGAAAATAGCAAAGCCACATTAGGAAATCAGCAAATCCTGAGCAAATGAGAGGACCAGTTTTATACAATATGGTCAGGAGAGACATTGTGATATTTGGCAGATGCTTGGGGAAGAAAGTTCTAGACAAAAGAAACAGCTAGTGCAGTGTCCCTAAAATAAGCGTATGTCTACAGTGCAGTTAGAGGAGTAGAAGTGCTATGAGATGAAGTCAGAAAAATAAATAAGAGTTACACTCTCAGAAACCATCTGAAGGATTTTAATTTTGACCCTAAAATAGGGAGACTCTGAAGAGTTTTGAGCAGAGGAGTAACATGCTCTGATATATTTGCAAGGATCATTCTAGCTGCTGTAGTTATTGAAATATATCGGGGCTGAGGGCAAGTAGAAGCACAGAAACCAGTTAAAAGTCTCCTGAAATAATCCAGATGAGAAAAAAATATTCTTTATGAAAATTATTTTTGAATATTTATAAATCAAGGGAAACAATGTAATTATGAAATCATAAGATAGAACCTTTCAGCAAAATTAACTGTAACATTAATGAGATTGGAAAATGCATGTCTTAAAAAATTGACATATATATTGACAACACAATCATAGAAAGTATACATTTTTTAAAATGTAAGTAATATAACAATATAAAATATCAATTGTGAGATAATTTTAAATTCAGTGATTTTAATTTTTCTAAAGCAGCATACAGTAAAATTGATTTAGTGTGGTTTGCTGTTCTATGAATGTAAAGACTTGTGTAGATTTGTATAATCACTATTACAATTAGAATACAGAACAGTTCCATCACCTTAAAACCTTCACGCTTTCCCTTTTATACTCACGCTCTACTCCATCCCAAACCTTGGCAACTGTCGATTTGTCATTATAGTTTGTCTTTTCAATAACATCGTATAAAAGAATCATACACTTATAAGCTTTCGAAACTTGATTTTTTGTACCAAGCATATCTTTGAGATCCACCCAAGTATTGCATATAGTCATAATTCATTCATTTTTGTTGCAGAGTAGTATCCACTTATGTAGATATACTAAAGTTTATTTATGTATGCATTCATCTAAGAACATTTGAATTATTTCCATTTTTGATGATTATGTATATACTTTAAGCATTTGTGAGTAGGATTTATGCTTCATTCTCTATGGTAATAATCTGTCATTCTCTATGACAAATACCCAAGAGTAGCATTCTTAGGTCATATGGAAAGTGTATATTTAACTTCATAAGGAAATGCCAAACTGTTTACCAAAGTAGCTGGTCTATATTTTCACTTCCCATTAGTAGTGCATGAATTTTTGTTACTTAGCATTTCCACTAGCACTGGTGTTCTAAGTTTTACTTATTTATTTTTTTTAGCTATTCTAAAAAGGGTGCAACAGTAGCTCATTTGATACAAGATATTTTTTTCAAAAGACATTTAAAAGTCATCTACTATATTAATACTAGGAATTTAAGAAGATGCAGTGAGTTCCAGAATTTCAGGGCTAATAACGAAAAGGTCATGATCACTAGATGGCAGCTCACAGCGAGCTTTATTACAGTTGGGTCGGTATTACAAGTAAGAAGACCCTCACATTATGAGACTTTTCAGAGACTGGAGCTCAGAGTCACCACCCAGACAGAAAAGAGTGCAAAGGAATTCCAGGGAAGGAGAAGAAATGGGAAAGGGACAGAGGTGTCTAGGTGGTTATCTCTCAGCAGCACAGCTGGGAGTCTGCAGGTCAAAAATATAGGTTCAGGTCTTTTGTAGTCCCGGGTTGGCTAAAAATAATGCCTGTTGGGACTATATGTAAAGCAATTGGATATGTAAACATTTGAGTTTGGCACTGATGGGCTTTTAAGCTAATGGTCCAACCTCAGTGTGAAGGAATAAACAATGTAAGGGACAGGCCATCTTGGACTGTTTATATGACAGAAGTAAGTAGAGCTGTAGAGAACATTTGATTCAATCAATTGTGAATTATATAATACACTTTTCATAGAAAATTGTAACATTTTACTAATATTTGGAGAAACTAAACTTAGAAGGCAAAAATGTGAAATATATTTTTGGGATAATTTCTATCCTAATGTTTGATATAGGAAAATAATATTATTGATTGTTTAGTAAACTTTTTTATCTAGAATTGGATGAAGATAGGAGTTTGTTAGGAAATTCAAATATTCCAAGTTTTTAGAAAAAAACGCATATATTAATAAAATAGTTTGTCAATTTAATAGTATATTTTAAGGTTGTGAAAGTGTGAGCATGTGTGGGGGCGTGTGTTTGTGTAGCTCATTGATACACATTGCAAATTTTATAGCGATATGTCATTTGTAGTAATCCGTTGATCTAAGCAGGCCACACTAGGTTCACCAGAATAAATTTTTGTGTACATGATTGAGAAGTGGACTAAGAAAGATCTGGATATACTTAAACCAGCTGTTGGCTCCGGGTCAGCATGAATCTGAGTAAATAGAACTAATATTTATTTAAATTTCTTTCACGTATTATTAACACAAAATCATTTCCAACTGACCAAGTGACCGGGTCTAATTATAGGAGCTAAATAGTGTCGCAATAGGAGAGATTTTTTTCTTGCTTTCTGTACTATATAAACTCCAAACAGAGAAAAATTATAATCAAGATGGAGAGCTAGAAGACTTAAATTGTTCATAGGTATGATGACATGTCATATTTTTATCTTGCATTCTTAAAATGTTAATATTTGTACATGGCAAGTGTTGGTATTTTGTACATAAAAGGGATTTTTAGAAACATATAATTATATCCAGGGAAACAACATCTAACGAAAATAAAGATTCAGAGACACCCTAAACCATGCATGTTTTCTTCTCTCTTTTATTTGCAATTCCTTCTATTTTTCTAAGAAGTATATGAATGTGGGAGAAAAACTCTGTGTGTGTGTGTGTGTGTGTGTGTGTGTGTGTGTGTGTGTGTACAGTAGTCTCTGGCTTATTTACAGCTTTGGTTTTCATGGAAAATTCCAGAGATAAAGAATTTGTATTTTAAATTGCATGCTGTTCTGAGTGGCGTGACGAAATATCTCACTGCTCCACTTCATTCTGCCCAGATTTGAATAATTTCTTTGTTCAGTGTATCCATGCTGTATACACTACTTGCCCCTTAGTCACTTACTAACCATCTTGGTTATCAGATTGAATATCGAGAGAGAGAGAGAGAGAGAGAGAGAGAGAGAACATTCCCATATCTTTTATTGTAGTGCATTGTTATAATTGTTCTATTATATTATTAGTTACTGTTAACTTTTCATGGTGCCTAAATTATAAATGAAACTTTATCAGAGGTATGTATATATAGGAAAAAAAAACATGATATTCATAGACTTCATTACTATATATGGTTTCAGGCATCAAGTGGGGGTCTTTAAACATATTTCCCATAGATAAGAGATGGCATTATACGTATCCCTGAGAAAAAGTATAGAAAAAGAAGGAAAGAAAGTGTAGCAGTACCCTTGAAATGTATAGACTATCATTAAGGAAGAATTTAAGGAAGAATTAACCATAGTATAGTGATCACTCCCCGGGAATTAGAATTAATTTATTATTCTGTTAATATTTCTTAATTATAAGGATATTTTCAACTATTTTTGTGTTTTTTTAATATTTGCTAGGTATTTTTTTTAAACTAAGCTCTGTCTGTAAAGATGTCTTGAGATCTTTGGAAGGGTATAATATGAGGGTCTTTTGTTCATTCATTTAACCAGTATTTATTAAACATCTACTATGCATCAGGTACTTCTTACCTTATCACTGTACAAGAATATGACATTTTATTTCTTTTCATTACATTGGGAAATTTAAAATATTTCATTATCTGCATTATCATATAGATTATTATCTTAATTTGCATATGATTAATATTGATGCTGAAAAATACTATAGTTGGTTCTTTAGTCATTTTGTATCACATTTAAATGATTAAAGTCTCTATATTCAACCTGCTTACCTCTGCAAACTAATGTACAGATAATGTAACACAATTATTTCAAATTAATGTCACTAATGTTTAACATCACTAGTAACATCAACAGCTTCCTCTTTTCTAATAAGTGAAAATATTAATTGAATACTCTCAGTCTCTGTGACATACACACTCTGCACATCTTCCCTATCATTCTTTTACATACTGTTACAGATGGCTTTTCAAACCAGTAGGTGTGTCTTGCTCAATTAATTTTAGAAAAGTTCACTTAGCAGGAGTCATCTTATCAGCTCCTGACAACTGTATATATAACTTTTATCATAGCATAAAGTTTCCCTCTCTATTTTTCTTAATTCAAAGGAAATATGAAAGCAATTTTTGACAACTAATGCTTTCAAACATCAGTCCTATTCAAGTTCTAGATTTCTTTTCTTTTAATTATTTTGGTGAGATCATTCTGCAATTACATTTACAGTGATTTGACTTAGCAAATCTCTCCATTATTTCTATTTACATTATATACATATTTAAGCAAATATGAGTAAGTAAATATTTTTAATATGCTATTTAGGTATAAAATAGCCCCGGAAATAGTTTTTAACTTGAAACTTTCAATTCCTCTTAAGTGCCTGGTGAACTAAAATATTTCTAGCAAGCAATAAAAATGTAATATTCTTTGTTCACCTAAAGTATACGTAGTAGTTGCATGAGGTGAATACTTGTGTGTTTTGCAGACAAATATAAAAATATTGCTTATACAAAGTGTACCCTAAATTCCAATTTTTAAATGTATTGCATATACTTAATTAAATTAATATGAATCTTAAACTTTATATAATCCTCATTTCTGAGCAGTTCTATTTAAAAAATATGTGATCTCTCTTAAGTTTTGAAGTGATAAATAAGAATTGGAAAAATTGTCAGTTTTAGAACTGTTTGTGAGAGTGTCTTATTCAGATCAGCATCAATTATTTTGTTTTTAGGGATTCTTATCTTTTCGACTTCACTTGTCAGTCAGGATTTTCCTAGAATAGCCCCTGACGTTTGGCTGGTGGCCAACTAGGAGAAAGGAGTGAGAGACTAGATGTGGGAGTATATGGAGAATTGAGATTGAAAAGTAGAACCTATAGTCACTGCCCTCAAGCAAGTCACAGTTTTGTGGAGAAAGAAGCCACAAGATGTGTACAAAGAAATTACAATAGAAGATGTGAAGTGCGAGAGTAGAAAAGTTTATGGGTTCTATAACAAGCATTCATTAAAGTACTTTATTCATGTTCAGAATTGATTTTCAGATGATACTTAATCAACATGAGTATAATTTGGAGTTTGGAAAGCTCAATAAACCTAGTTATTATAATCCAAAAATGAGGCCTGAACTAACTAATTATTGCCAATGGGAGAGAGATAGTGTTACACATACATGTTAAGAATCAGTGTGAGGGTTTCCCTGGGGGTGTAGTGGCTAGGCTTCAGCGCTCTCAACACCACAGCTCAGGTTCGATTCCCAGCCAGGAACTCCCCCCCACCCCCCAAAAAATAAGAATCAGTGTGATTTGCTGAGTAGTTGCTCATGTAGGGTAAGGAATGCAAGAGGGTTAAGAAGCAGGATTGCTTCCCAATTTCCAGTTGAGATGATTAGATGAATAACACAGTCTCAAGCATAGAGTGAAATGATCAGCTGACTCTGTAATTGCTGAGCTTGTGACATTGGTAGGTCATCCATGCACAAGAGCTGATTAATACTTGGGTATGTTTTTTTCTTCAAATTCTACAAACCTAGTTAGGGTTAGAAATATGTAAGTATGTTTGAGATTTTTGTAGATGAAAATGTTAATTTTCTGGAATAACATTTAGCTTGGTTCACTGACTTTGAAACACACTGGGGTAAGCTTGAATTTGCTTTTATTCATCAGAATATGATGTTATACTATGGCAACCAATCAAACTAAACAGTGATAGTGACTTAGAAGAAGGAAGATTTATTTCTCATTCATGCAAGCACAGTTCAAGTTTAGCTGATGTTCTAAGGTTACCATCAAGTAAATGATAGTTCAGACTTCCACTTCCATTTAACCAAGATTACTGCTGCATTGAAAGAGAGCCCTGGAGAGTCTTTTACAGACAATTGATAGCTTTCATCCTTTAGTAACATATGCACCATCTGCACAAATTTCTCTGATGAAAACTAATCACAAGGCCACACCTAACCTCAAAGAGGTAAAGAAGTTCAGTATCTATCCTCATGAGCTCAGAAAGAGAACCAGAAATACTGGTAAAAAGCATTAATATATTCAATAGTTTTAAAGTCTGACATACTTGAGTTTCAAAATCAGCTGTGCCTAAATTTATCCATAAAATGAAAATATCGATTTTTTTTGTTTGTTTTTTGCTTTTTGGTATGTGGGTAGCTCCCTGACTGGGAATTGAACCCAGGCCACAGTACTGACAGCGACAGCACCAAAGCCTTAAGCCACTACACCATCAGGGAATTCCCCATCGATGTTCTTTATAGATTTGAGAATGAAATTCAAAATTATATATTAACTTACTAGTCAGTTGTTCTCTAAATGGTGTGATTAGTAGGTATAGTTTGGTTGAATATTTAAATGTACAGTACATGTTTATTTACACTTTGAACATTGGCCAGTACCCACACACCAAAGGTCTTTGAAAAGGTGTTCTTGCATTTTCAGTTTAGATTAGAGCAGAATGTCCTTATACTATGAGATTGGGAAAAGTCCGAATGAAGAAGTTATCAATCCCAGTTTGTTTGTCTATAAAGGTTTCCCTGAGCTTTATAGCTAATTTATTCTGAAGACCTTATGGAACTTGTGATTCAATGCCCTTCAAATTCTTCTTAAAAATAAAATTCTTTTTGAATTGCCCATCATTAGATGATTGCTTATTATTAGAGTATATTGGTGTTTCAAAAGATGATTGCTCATTTTTGGACTTAAAAGACTTATATTTTCTGTGATTACTGATATGGGACTAAGTACATGATATAGGCAAGTACAATTTAGTGAATGACCATGTATATAAGAAGACCAATATCTTAGACTGTGAATGATATTTGCTAGCATATAATTCCCTTAGACTGAGGTAATGTACATAAGACTCTTCATTGCAATACTTAGTCTTAGAGCTGACATAGGAGCAACATTATCAACTCTACTACTAGTCTGCAAATTTTCCAAATGACACTTTGATCATAGACAAATGTCAGTTTCATTATGCAATATTTTAAAATTAGGAATACAGATTGAAAATATCTAGTGAATTCAACCAATTACATATTATTGTCTTGAGTGAGGTAATATTAATATAATACAAGTTGATATATAATTAATCTTACCTCAGTGGCTTCTATAAACATGTCTGGTATGCAAGGGCTGTCCAGAAAATATCCAGCCATAAATGCCTCTATTTTTCATATTGCATGGCTGGATAATTTCCAGACAGCCCTCATCCTTTAAGAAACAGTTACTTGAAGCAGATAAAGTCTATTCAATATTAGAACGTTTCATTTAATTTAGAAATTTTAATTTAGTAAAAGCTCATTTTTATGTTTTTCTGTTCTTTCAGATATTTCTGTTTTATTATTATACAATCAAAATAGATGTTTTCTATCAAAATGATTAAAATACTCCTTAAATTTTAGAATTTGATGATCTTATTACTAAAATGATTTATTATATTCTGTTTATTGTTTGTTTTCTTAGTTGCTGTTAATAAGAGTTAACCTTTATTTTACACTTATTATTAGGTATCAGGCTTATTATAAACATATGACATAGATTATCTCATTTAATTATTATTACTAAATTGTACTAAGGGTTGCATATAGATATATTGAAAATTCAGTCTAGTAAAGCTTTCCTAATTTTTTGTGAATAATTTTCTAATTAAGAAAAAATATTCATTTTCCTTTAAACATTTAATGGCATAAAAGATGTAAAATTTTTTATTTTAAATTCATTGTTATAACTAAGTTATTTATTGATAATATACCTTTGAGTACATTTTATTAACAAAATAATATGAAAATTTTAATTTAAAATCATTAGTCATTATAAAGGTCAACATGTTAAAATATTCATTTAAATTAAAGGAAAGAAACATTAGAAATCAGTACCTATATTTAAGAAGCAGTGCTAATTATGAGAACTTTCTTACTGTGGAGGCACAATTGAAAGCAACAGTTTTAACACTCAACTGACTGTATATTTGCTAACTTTATTGTTTATTTTATATGAACAAACTCTTTAAGCTAGTGACAACACTAGGATTTCTCAGGTTAAAAATATGACAAGAATATATTCCTTAACTCTGATGATCTGTGATAAATATTCATTCAAATATTTATTTGTAGAGTATTTACAATGAAATAATAATTATTAGATACTGCTGCAGAGGCATCTAAGTTATTACTGAGATCTCAATTGGTGCATTTTGGTTGAAGTAATATTAATTCATTACATAAATGCCTTGAATTAAAATATAATTAAAACAGTCAAAATGTGTGTGTGTGTGTGTGTGTGTGTGTGTGTGTGTGTTATATATAAACAAAGATATTCTCTCATTTATACTCATATTTAAATTGTGAAGCTAATGAAACATCATAAACACAAGTCTTTATTATCTTTCTCGACTTTGGGCCTCAATTAAAGGCCCTATTATATGCCACATAAAATTGACTATACCACTTATATAGAATTTTTTTTCAAATTAATGTAGAAAATACAGAAGAACAGTAAAAAAGGAATAATAATTTTACGAGTAGTTATTTTTATAAGTACTTGCAAAGGAGAAAAAAAAGCAAAATGTCCGTAGAAATTTGTCAACAAAAATCAGGTATATGCAAAAATATCTGACCAACAGTTAAAAGTTAATGTATATTTTCAATAAAAAGAGAAATCTGAAAGAAGTGTGCATTTTGAGTGTGTAAATAATTTCCATAACAATGAGCTAAGAACATGTCATGTATTATAACAAAATTCATCGGTAAAAATTCAGAGGTGTAAACTATATCTTAGGCCTTGGACATGGAGATAGATGTATCAGCCACAGCTCTCAAAGGAGGGACTTACTGACCCAGCTGGGTGGGAATGGTGATGACTGAAAGACTCTAGCAGACAACCATCTCAGAGATTGCCTCAGCTGAAGAGTTAAGTTGACACCCTTTCCCAGGGCAGTGCACTCCAAGCAGGACCGCTCTCGGCCATTTCAGATCCAGAAATCCGAGTTAGCAGAGGCTCTGGGCATTGTATGACACTCCACTTCTACCTGTTTTCCCAGATACTTTCTTCTCCTTCCTCCCACACACTAAGTTTTGCCTAAGCATCCAATTCCAAAAAATTTAGCCTATAACATCTTAAATACAATTTAACAGGAAAAAGTAATGGCACATGTAATTGGACTTCCTAAGAGTGATCTTTTTCCACTAGACCTAGGATTGTTATTTATTTATACTTGATTTTTTTATAAGAAACGTCCGGTCACAGACATAGCAGGATCTGGAGTTTATATTGCAAAATCTGTGGTAAATGATGCCTTTAAATAATAGGCCAGGATTCTGATGACACTAATCACACAAGCCAGAAACCAATAAAAGCCTGGTTTGTTTTCAAACTGTGAAAGAATGGCATAATTAGACATGCACTGCAAAAATAAGTGTAAAATTGAAACACATATCCTGTTTTTTCACACATTTTTTAAAGATAGGAGCAGAGTCCTTAGCATCTTGTATTTTACATACTAAACTATTTTGAAATCTGCCTATGATCACAGGATTTTGTGATATGCTAAAGTGCTCATAATACTCCACTTTTAAAATTTCAATTAGCAAGTGCTAATTAGCATCAAAAAGGAGGAAACGTCCCAGAGATGCTGTGAGAAAAACAAGGAAGATAAAAAGTTGAGAGGGCTAAGAAAGAAAATTACTGCAAAGCAGAAAATGGAAGAACGGAAGAACAGAGGTGGGAGAACAGAGAAAGAAATCTTCTGAGGAAAGGAAAGGAAGGAAATACACAAAATTCATTCTTTAAAAGGCAATTTTAATGTCTTTGCTTTCAAACAAGATTCTAAAAACGTTTTCTATTTATCTGATTGGATTGGTTTATCTCTTATTTTACCTCACAGCTGATTTTAAACGAAGAGTGAAATTCAAATCAGCTGGTAGTTGTTTTCTATTTTCAATGGTTAATAATTATAGGCAACAATGTATACCAACTTTACTCTTAGTTTTTTTGTTCTTGCTTTGTTTTAAATTGTACACATTTAAATAGAGAAGTACAGGGCTGAGAAAGTTATTAACAACTCAATACATTTTTATGATTATAAAATTCCAGAAAAAATCCCATAAGAAAACTCAAAGATTTTAATTAAAAAATCTTTTACATATGCCATATGCCCTCAATAAGGCTAAAGTTGTATAATTGGCTGTCCAAGCTGGAGGCAACGGGAAACAATTCTCAAATTCCTTATTAAAAGAAAGCCAAAATAAACAACAGGAAAACAATTTGTCATGGAGAACATCACCAAAACCATGCTTTAGTGAAGAAAAAAACAGAAATATCATAAGGCAAAGTGGAGCAGATGGTCCCAACAATCCTTTGGACTAGGTTATTTTTGTTCTTAGGCCATAGCTTATGATGGAAAGCAAACACTGGGAACAAATTAACTGGTGCATACGGATGTGGGTGTTAGTTTCCTAAGGTGAGAATTAGATTCACGAACCTAACATTTAATCAGAACTGTTGTTTCTAACTAGCATGTCATGCTCTATTGCTTCCACATAATACACCATATGATTTCCAGTCAAATGTTAATTAATGATGAATAGAAATGACAGAATGAAGAGAACAGCACTGAGCCAAACCTACTTTTTTCCAGAAAGTTAGAAAAAACAGAACAATAACAACAAACCTTCACACCAGGATATTGAAGAAAAAATAACTATATATCTTCTAAATTTCTAACCTGCTTACACAATGTAGTAATAATTCATCACTGATAATATACTTCAAAAGCGATTTGTATACACATCTTCACATGTCACATTTTGGAAGATATAAAAATAATGAGCACTGAGCAAATTATATAATAATGTTGAAAAGAATCATATGTTGTGGACACAGCTTTATTGAATGAAATAATTTGGCTGAAACACAGACTTTGTTTTGACCACTATTTTCATCATGGTGTAAGTTGTTATTGTTTTCATAGTGTAGTTACTAATAACATTGCATTTGCAATTGCCAAAGTGTTAAGAAAATTTACAAAAAATCATTTCAAAGAAAATGAAAGTTTTACTTTTCAAAACAATATTTGTGAAGTCTCTATAAAGCCAGTGTGTTTGTGGGAGTATGTGAGTAGATGAATAAAACATCCTGTCATGTTTATATTTGAAGACCATGAATAATTATTAATAAAATCAAGATACTCTAATTCAATTTCAATTCACTGAAGCAGTAGTCAACAAGTGTTGAGCTGTCGTAACTTGAAAACCAGCATATTCTATACCTACATTAAAATGAATCTTAAAAAAACTTTTGACACTTTCAGGATGATTTCTCTTTTTCCTTTACAATTTGACCTACTTATCACATAAATAAATTATGCTTTCAATACTAGAAAGCACAGTAGAATCACTCAGTATAATATCAGAGCTGGAAGTCAACTGTAGTCACGTTAGTCATCTAACATCTTTTTTATCCTCATTTTCCACTGAATAGTGTCCAAATTCTTCAGAACTCCGCAGCAACCCTCAACAGGGTATGGAGTGGTGAGACTACAATTTGCAAAAGAGGCACCTGGAAAAGTGGTGACTGGTGTGAGGAAGAGTGACCTTATTTCAGGACAAGGTAGTGTTACTGGAGTTCAGTCAGTCCAGGCCAGTGATGTTCGACAGCCCTCAGAGAATTTTCATGAACAACAAAGAACTGTTTAGTTGGGCAGTAGTGCCTCTGCTAGAGAGTACTCAATCAGAATCTGACATGACCGTATCTCTCTAAACGTAGATTCTGCCACCCTAATCCACACACTCTAGTCCCCCGGCAAACTAACTATCCTACTTTCTTTAACATAAATCTTAGTATGCCATTTCCCCTGCCTGAAATGATGTTTTCTTCCTCTGCCTGTCATAACAAAGCTAGACCGCTATTCTTTTTTTTTTTTTAATTTCAACCCACTAGTTGCTTCCTCACTATGGTATTTATTTTCCTCATGTTTCATTATTTATTTTCTCTCTCAACATGCACAAAATATGAAACATTCCACTAATGATATGTATGCCCTGTTTGTGTGATTTTAGGTATTGCAGACTGTTATTTTAGAAAATAAAATACTTCTTATTCATCTTTGCATATGGAGATGCCAGGATAATGAAATATATGTTTATTATGTGCCCAGTGAATGCTGAATGAAAAAACAATAGAACAAATGAATGAATGAATAAATATATGCAAAAATAAGCAAATAAAATTTCCTATAAGAAATGTTGCAATGTTAGATTTGGGAATGTGCTCCTGTTTGGAAAGAAATATTACATTTATGTTTGAGAATCACAAAAAATATAAAAAGTTTTAAAATATAGCATAGTAAATATAAAATTTATATTTATTACATAGATAATTTATACTCCAAATGAAGCTATGTGAAAATATAAGGGCAATGTTTTAAATTTATTTTGTTTAATTATATACAGATAACCAAAGAAGATTATAAATGTTTTAACCTGGCAATATGTTTAATTTTTCCTAAATTGTTCAGTTTAACTTAGGTTTTTAGCTTATCCCTTGCAGTGAAATATTTCTTTTATAGCTTGGGAAAATAGAGTCAAAATAATTTGTTATTATTGGAAAGAATGAATTATTTTATTTAAGTTATTTTATACATATTTAATTTTCATTTACTGAGTCAGTTCTATGCAAGTGGCAGGATATTTAGTAGTAAGAAATACAGTCATGGTACCTACCTTCACAAATAGTATTGTACTATTGCAAAAGAAATATGATAAGCAAATAATTGAAACAAAGTTTAATTATTGATTTGAACAGTGATTCAATACTTAAATTTGTTTACCTTAAAACATACTTAGTGTTTCTGAATTCCAGTTGATAACGTTTATGATACTTACAAAATGTTTACAAAACATTGCAAACACCTACTTGGTGAAGATGTTGTGAGGGTAAGATAGGTTATACAAAACTCTATAAAAATCTCTGGAACATGGCAGTATTCAATAACTGGTAACTAATATTATATGAGAACTATCCACATCATTATTAGCATGTCTTTATTGTGCCTGGCCTTTTTCTCATAAAGTCTTAACTTTAAAAATCTTTAGATCTTGTAGGGTTGAAGTATTTTTATGTTTTTCTGAACTCAAAAATATAGAAAATTTGTTTATTATATTTCATACATTATTTCTTAAATTTTGCTGTAATGATGTATTAGTTCCTATTTTATTTCCTACACAAGTTTAGATTTAGATGACGTGAGCAGTACTTTAAAATGTCTTTTGACAATTTAGCATGGATTCAAAAATACATCAAAATACATTCCAGAGCACTGCATTGCTTTTTCATTGCCTCTTGTTAGTGTGACTTATAATTTCCCTCTGGCTTTCTCAGCTTTCTCCCAAGTTAATAGTTTCTCATCTCTTAGATACCTGATATCTTGTCTTGCCATTAATCACTGTGAAGTTAACAGCTAGCACACCTCTCAGTATTATCTTGAGTTTAACTCTTCTACACAGCAATGAATCAAAGTCATAGAAACAGAGGATGGTACCTCTTCAAATCAAAGCATTTTTAAAAATGTATATATGCAGTTACTGGTGTTCAAACTTTTAGACTTAAAATTTTTTTCATTTCTGGCAATTTTCTCTTTGAAGTTAATATACTTTAAACATAATACTTGATAAAATTTTACTGGATTAAAAGTATTAATTAGTCATAACTTCAGAAGGTTATTTTACTAAAGAAAAATCCATGTATTGATTAAAAGTTTATTAGATTTTCATTGTTTTGCTCAAAATTTGCTGCTATAAGTATTTATTTCTCAATATTGGCATTCTGTGCCTTGTATCTTAATACATTTTTAATGAAAGAGGAAATATAAATTTGATGTATGTTTGATGAATCAGGTGATCAATTGTGTCAGTTAACTGAAATTAAAGAAAGTTACTTCGAAACAACCAGAAAAAAATAACTTCATAATTGATTCAAAAACTTTGGGCGTTTAAGTTATGGCATTTATACTATGTGCAAGTTTTCAAATTCTACTGCTTTGGACCCAAATTTTTATTCCTCTTAAATTGTAACTAGTAATCATAAATCTTATTGCTATTATAAACTATTTGGGGTATTTTATTATGGAAAATTTTGTTTAATGGTGTGATAAAATCAGAGTAACAAATAGTTTAGGCCTTTAATCAATCAATAACATAACGTGTTTAAAAATTATCTTATAGAAATAAATTTTGCATAATATGTTTGGAATAAACAGCTAAATTTAAGAATTCCAGAGGTAGGCATACATAAAACAATGATGTGATATTTCTCTATGAATGCACAGATTTTATAAAAAATACTGTTTCAGTGTATTGTTACATTCTTGTCTATGTCTTAGTGCACCTCATATAATTAACCAATAATTTTGCAATTTTTTTATCTCTTTAAATGTATGTTTTTGCTGTCAGGTAAACATTTTTTCTAATCAAAAATAACTTTAGTGAATATTATTGTAACTCATACCATAGAGGAAACCACTAGATGCAAACAAAAATTAAAAACTAAGTAACTTAAAAAAACAAACATTTAGCAAATTGAATTTTATGGTATTATTAAAAATGAGTGGTGAAATTACATTTAAAATATTTTTCTTCTCTTTACACAATTATGAGGAACTTTAGAGTTTAAATGTTATAGGTGAATATTATTATGCATCCATAATTAATTTACTTAAACTGAGCTGGTGAAAAGCAAGCCTTAAAAATTTTTAGTGTGATAAATTCATAGGATTTATAGAAGTATGATCACTTCCACCTAGTTGAAAAGTTATGAGAAGTATCTACCAAACGAGGTGGATAGCTGAAACTGGAACCTTGGGTTTCTAAATTAGGAAAAGCCAAATAAGCTTTATTCAAATAATTAACAAAACATTAACAACCATAACTACCCAGGAGTGATAGACACTTTTCAGTTACTGACTTGACCAAAATTAAATCATTTTCAATTGCTGACATAATTTATTTTTAAGGTTATTTGTCAGATTTATAAACAAGTAATATGCACAACATGTATGGATGGATGTTAATAGTAGAGCAAGATGAGGCCTTGGGTGTAGATAGGCAATAAGCCAGAGGAGATAAAAAAAAAAGAGAGAGATAATTGAATACATTATTAAGAAAGAGAAAGAATATATCTAGGATATATATCATGTGACTCTCTCTCTTTCTCTCTCTCTCTCTCTCTCTCTCTCTCTCTCTCTCTCTCTATATATATATATATATATATATATATATGTATGTGTACACACAAACACACACATATATATATATTCTGGAATCTGAGTATAAATATAATCAAATAGTTTATAATACTTTGATATTTTATATTATTACATTGTTGCTTTGCTATGAAGCAAAGGAATTGGAAAAGATGATCTAATAGGCTCAATAGCTAAAAATTTTATAATTGCATTCAATAATAATTATGCTAAAATGTTCATCTTGGCTGTAATAGGAAGTTCTAACATAGAATAACTAAAGTAGATCACCAAGCAGTATGTTTTCTTCAATATACTGGGAAGCATAGAGGATATTTTGTGAGATTTTCTTTATAACATAAAAATGTTAAGTTAATACCAAAATTGGTCAGATATTATGTGCATTTCTTAAATTATCTTCTTCACATTTCACTATGATGTACTGAAGAAGTAATATTATTCCATTTTTTTAAAGACAAAAAAAACGTCAGAAATATTCAGTAACTTGCTTAAAGTCAGGTATCTTATTGGTGCTTGAGAGGCATTAAAAATACAGCCCCCCTCCCCAAATCAACATTTTCAATAAGCTGCACTCTTTATAAGTATTCAGCTCTCTTCACATGAGTAGGCTTTGCGGCAAAATAAGTCCTACTTGAGTATGTTCTTTTGTATAATCTCCTTTCTTGTGAAGGAATAAAATAAATTATCTCTAAACTATGATTCTGAAACCTAGCTCATACCAGTTTAAAATAAAAAGTAGGTACTGCATTTTAAATCCACAAAGCCAACATTGAATTTTCCCAAATAAAACAAATCTACAACAAGTATATATAATGTGTCAAAATAGAGTGCAAAAATGTAAAAAATATTCTTTACAAAAATATAATGCTGACTGTGATATAAAATATACATGTATAAATACTAAAGAAGAATAATGCACAATGAATAAACCTTATGAAAGTTAATATTATGCTATAGGAGTATTAAACAATGACACTCATAAATGCAAATAAATATAGTATGTGACAAAAAAAAATCAAGAGAAGATACATTTCCTACTGCTTTATGGCTTAGAAAATGAGAAGTTGGGAGAAGTTAATCAATTAACATTATTATTTCTTCAAAAGCTTGTATTTAGTTCCTATGATATGTTAAACATTTTGTTATATAGTAGTATGGGGCTACATAGATGAGTAAGAAATGTCTTTTAGTTGTATTTCTGGTAAAGCACAGGAGTACAAAATAATGTCATTATTTCTATGGAAGACATTTTTTAAAGATATCTTATAACTGCTTCTATGGTACAAGTGTATAATCTAAGTATAAGCAGAAATTTTAGCTTTATGTATAAGCTAGAAAAGGATGTTTTTAAAGTGAGAGAGGCTCTTCTGAAAGTAGAGAAAATTACAGGTAAGCCATAAAGTAAAAAGCTAGAGAAAACTACATGTGAGCCATGTAGTAAAAGACTTCATAAGAATGCACATCTAATAACTCATATTTTCCAAACTCTATTCCCTGGAATTAAAAAATACACATATTATAATAGGTATTTCAAATAGTGGAATCTTTCATTTCCTGAAAAATTTAGAAAATGTATTAAAGGTAAAAGTTTTCTTTTACTGAAGGACTTCCAGGTTGTTTACATATTAGTATGTGTTATAAATCTTTAAAATAGATCAAAGTAGAGCACTTTGGTTGTTTCCATGTCTTTGCCACCTTGAACAGCGCTGCGATGAACATTGGGGAATGAGTTATAGTACTGAATCTAGCAAACATTCTTCAATCCTTTATTATTTTGGAAACCTATATCCATAGAACTCCTTGCTCCACTAAGGATTGTTTAGGAGTCACCAGTATAGAGTTGAATGCAGATCTGAACAGTTGTTTAAAAGACCAATGGACTGTAGTGTCACCATTATTTTAAGCTTATCTGGGCTTTCTCTTCTGCCCAGCTCTTTAACCAAGCTTACTCCAAAATACCATACTTTCTTAATTACTGTAAATTTATAAAGTTTATAACTATATCTGATAAGATCTGTATCTCACTTCTTGCTTGATACAAAGTTATCTTGGCTATTCTTGACTTTACCTTTGAGTCTGAAGTTGTAGGCTTTTAATTAGAAATTATTTGAATTTATTGATTAATTTTTGGGAGAATGTTTTTTAAAAATATTAAATAGTATATTAATCTCTATTTTTTATTTATGTAAATATTTTTTGCAAGAAAGATTTATAATTATCTTCATATGTGCCTTAAACATCCTTTTTTCAAATTGTTTGTTAAAGGTGTATAACAAATTTATGTTTATATTTTATTCTGGCAAACTTGATGAACACTTTCTTCCAAAAGGCTGTCTTTTACTTCATGGATTTACTAATAGAACAGGGTGTCCCAACTGTTTGTAAGGGAATACCGTCACAAATGGGTTGCAATTGTGGCAAGATATCGATCTGATTCTTTCAGCAATTTCTGTGTATCCCTTGAGAGAAAAGTTCTGGGACTGACTAGACAGTTGTAACATCATTTTTCCTTTTGTTTTTTCCTCGTCACATTGTTGTGGTTGAGCCCTCCAGTACGACATTGAATAGACGCAGTGATTACGGTCTTCATCCTCTTGCGTCTGATCTGAAAAGAAAGTATGTCTAAGGCTTTACCATTAAAAATCATGCACTGTGGGTTGTTAGTAAATATCCATTATTGGGTTTAGGGGTTTTCCTATAGTTTCTTATTTTTTCCTATAATTTCTGATTCAGAGTATGTAGAATTTTATTAAATATTTTTTCATACACTGAATAATATAGTCTTAATAATTTTGTTTCATTAATATCCTCATGTGGCTAATATTTTAATAATTTTACTTTTTGCTAGACTCTTTTTTTATTCTTGGTCATAATATATTGTTAAGTAAAATGCCACATTCACTGTAAAGATATTTTAATGAATCTTTTTATTTATAAATAGTTGTGGATTCATTCACATGCAGTTGTAAGAACACCATATGGAGATTCTATGGATCCTTTATCCAGTTTTCTGACAACAATTTAATCTTTACTTTTTTATTCTACTTCTTAACCATTCTATTAGTGACTTTAAAAATGTTTATGTAATTATTTACTTAGGATTTTATTTTTTATTTTTAGCCTATACAGAGAGATTTATTCATTTAAATTATACGTATTTTGTAGTTGCATATACAAAGCAAAATTCAATTAGGAAAGCAGTGAAAATTGAACTCAGAAATAACAAATACTAAAGTTTGAAGCATTACCATCTTTGATTACAGAAATGCCTTTAAGTCTCATTAAGCCCTTTCATAAATAATTAAGATTACATTGGTATTTTAACTTACTGTAGCACAAGGACAATATTATGTCATACAGGTAACATTTCAAAAATATTGGTAATTTTATGTTATAGCTCTATAACCTAAAGAGTTAATGAAAGAATTTATCTTTCAAATTTTCCCTTAAATAGGTGCGAAAATTTCAGTTATTTAAACATAAAATTTAGTGACTTTAAGTTCAGATGTAATTTTAATTTATTCACTCATTTATTATTCAAGTGACTGACCCAGCAACCATGTAAAATACAAACCTTGCAGAATATTAGCTCTTTATTCCCCAAGAGCATATGTAAAATAAATATTAAGCATGCCATGAATGATAGAGATGAGTAAGTTATAAAAGTAGAGAAAAGAAAGAGAACATTTTGATCAGAATAAGATAAGTAAGCCTTCACAGAGAACTAAGGATATGAATAAAGGCTTAAATTATTGACATAGTTTTCATATTAAAAGGGCATTTCAGATGCAAGAAATAGCAATGTCTAGCAAAGGAAGGAGGAAGGAGAGAGATTTTTTTTCTTGTTGTTAGATTTGGGGTGACATTGGTTAACAAGAATTACATAGGTTCCAGGTGTACAACTCTACAGCGCATCGTCTATGTGTTGCATTATGTGCTCACCACCCAAGGTCAGTTCCCTTTCCATTAACATATATTTGGCTCCCCCTCCCTCCTCTTCCATGCCCTCCTTCTTCTCCCATCCAATCCCCCAAGAGATTCTTAAAGGTGATACATTTTTAAGAGAGTTTGCTTCTTTATGTAAAATGTTATTCAAATTTTGGAACACTGTATATTTAATATTGACCCTCTGCAAAATATTGTGTGACAGTAATGGTGCTTCCCACCATCTCTGGATGATTCATGTCCTCAATAAGGGCCACAGTGTTTAAGAATGCTTGGCTCCTTAGATGCCCTGCCATTCACCATCCACATTACCCTCTAGCCACTTGGCCCTTTTTTGTTTTTGCTGACGTGTTATGCACTCAAAAGGCCAGTTTCATAGGGAAAGATGTGCAAATTGGCTGGATTTGTGTTGAAAGTCTGATTTTCAAAAGGACATGTGACTAAGGCAATAGAAAACAGAGTTCTGTGATAGTGTCTAAACTACTGAAATGAAGAGGAGGTATAATTCAAATTTTAGGTCTCATTGTCAAAGTAAAACAAAACATGGCATTTCAACTTATTAATTTTTCCTCTGGGTGAAAACGAGAATTAAAAGTAAATGAAATAAGTTGTAGAGATAAATTCAGATCTATTTAAATTAGAAAGTATGTGTATTCATATTTTAAGTCATTATTAAGTTTCCTCTAGTACAAGTTTTCATTAGAAAATTTCCTGATTAAAGTCATCATCTCATTAACAACTTCTGAAATATTTCTATTTTTTGTCTTTAAAAAATATAATAAATCTGTCCCTAATAACCTATAGGATGACCCAAATTTTTAGATGCTTTATAGTCACTGAACCTGTTATTACTTTCATCTCTAATATGAGTTTAGATATGATTTCATTATTTCTGTAATTTTTTCACCTCAGACATTCTCTAATTTTATAGCATTAAAAAATTGCTATGAATATGTAATCTTTTTGAGCCACTCTATTTATTTTGAATCTTACAACTTCATGATTCCAATAAAATGTTAAGGTTGAATGACTTCAGAATTTATTGAGTTATATTCTAACTCCTGGTGTTTCAGAGAATAGAACTGAACTTTATAGTATGATTAGTGACTGTTACAACATTGATTCTTCTTTGCTCTGTGAAATACAAATTTTACTTTTACTCCAGGACACTACACATTGGGCCCTCAAATATTGTGTCCTTTGTTAGTTGTTCCTCATCTTCTAAAATTCTTGACACTTGGGAAGGGAATGAAGCAAAACACAACTTTTGTAATTTATCTCTTTTTTATTCTCATTCCCTTGGTCTCCTCATTCAGGATAATCTCTTTTTAAAAATCCATATCCTAAAAATTCCCAAACAAATTATCCCATAGAAACCAAACACGTATTTAATTGATAACTTGATATGTTTTCTTGACTGTCCATTCACATCTTAAATTTGACATGCTACAAACACCTTATATTCCTTCTTCCACCTCTATCTCCCTATCTTGTCATCAGTCTGTTCTTCCAGTTGGTTAAGGAAAAAGACTTGTATTTATTTTTAATTTCTTTCTTCTCTTGCATCTAAACTGAATCCTTCAGAGAATTCTACCAACAAAATATAATTTAAATCTGACCTTTTAGCACTACTTCCCAATGCCATCCCATTTGGATTGGTTTACTGACATGTTCTGATAATCATTCTACCTCTGCTTTGCCTCTAAAAGCAGCAAGAAAGATTCTGTTTAAATGTGAATCAGATCACACCACTCTGCTAAAACCTTCCCCTTAGTAGGTGCCTATGTAACTAAAAACAAGAGCACTTAAATTGTCTGAAGAGTAACTACATGGTCTGGCCTCATTCCATCTCTGACCACATCTATTATCTCCCTAGTATTTTTTTTTTCTTACTCCTCTTCAATCATACTGACATCTCATTGTTTTGCACATGTAGGCATACGCATTAAAAATAAACTCTATGGACCCACTCAAGTGCTCCCTATCTTGTCTTCACTTTTTCTCTCATAACACCTGTTACCATATAACTTATTATATATTGTGATAATTATAATAATAGGTACTGTTTTGTTTGCTTGTTTATTTATGTATTTATTTATTTTCTGTGTTTTAGCACAAAAAATGTAAACTTAACTAAGACATAATTTTACATTTGTTTTGCTTATTAATCTATCTCTAGTGTCTAAAATAACACTTGACACATGTTTATATATTTACTTCATGTTTAACATACCAATAAATAACTTCGGGAAATAAATCTATTGATGAAATTGCTATTTTAAAACTATCTTATTAAAAGCTTAATACTTACTCTGAAAAATACTACAGTATACATTTAATGTCCCTTTTACAAATCTGAGTAATACTTATCTTAGTTTCATAGAGCTGAAGATTTTAATTAACAGGATTTGGAGTATGCCATTATTATTGGATGTTTTCTTGTTTTCCAGTAGAAATCTGGTGGGGAATTTTTCTTCTTTGTATTCAAAATTATTTTTAAAATACAATAAAAACAACTCCCCAGTGATATTGCCTCAATACTGTCAAGTGTGAAACTTGTGAAAGTTTTATATTTGAACTTCAAAAATTCAGACAAGTTCATAAAATTATGAAATACATTTTATTTTGTAGTTATTACTTAAAAAGTTTAAGTTTAAAATAGGCATTATTACTGAAGTTACTAGCTCAACTTCTCAAAGCTTACTTTGATTTTGTACTTCATTTCCTTTATAATGTTAATGTACATTTAAAGATAATTTGATACAATATGACCTAATAAAATGTATTTCTTGATTAGCATGTCATCAGGAACATAATTTTATCAAAATTTCTCTCTACAGTTAAGAATATTTCTACCAATAATAAATTATTCTAATATTTAATGAGCAAATATTTAAGATAAATATTATAACAATTTCAACATACTTGGAGAAAAACATTTCTCAGAAGAGGAACACTGCAGCTAATATTGTAAAAACATATTATTTTGTCATAATGACATATCCATATTTGTTAAGTTCCTGTGATCTGGTAGTATCACTCAGAAAGAAAACTTGCATAGAAGAAAACTATATTCATCACCTTGTATGGAAGGATATCAGCAATTAAAGTGAAAATGAAGTATAAGGGACAGAGACACTGATATGAAAGTCACTGAGAGGGAGCAACTTAAGATATAGACAATGATCTTGTAATATGAAGAAAAAAAAATAAAGCAGCATCTAAAATTAAGGGCATGGAAAATAACTACAGAGAGATTTAAAGAAACACTAAAGGATGTTTTAAAAGTTGAACTGAAAGGATGCTTAATAGTACCAGTAAAGCATATAAAAGTATAAAATTTATTGATAAAGGTAAATGTATAGGCATACAAAATACTGCAATATTGGTGTGTAAATCTCTTTTAATTTTAGTATAAAAGTTAAAAGATAAGGGTGTGGACTATGATAACCTTAAAATATTTTATGTAATCTTCATAGTAACCACAAAGAAAATACCTATAGAAGATACACAAAAGAAAAAAAGAAAGGAACTGAAGTATATAACTTAATAAACCAATAAAACACAGGAAGACAGAAAGAAAAATAGAGGAACAAAAGAACAAAACAGACAAAAATATTAGCAAAATGGCAATATTGAGTAATTTCTTATCAATGATTACTTTAAACGTTAACATGTTGAACCCCCCATTCAAAGATGTAAAGTGGTTGAATGGATAAAAAAATATAACAAACAACTATATGCTGTTTACAAGAGACTTATTTTAGATTGGAGTAAACACATAGGCTGAAAATGAAGGGCTAGAAAAAGGCATCCCAGACAAAAGGTAAACAAAAGAGAGTAAGAATGGCATAACTTATATCAGACAAAAATAATCTTTAAGTAAACAACTGTCACTAGAGACAAAGAAAGGCATATAATGATCAAAGTTTAAATACATGAGGGAAACCTCTGAGGGACAAGCAAAAAACTCTGAAAATTTATTTATAAAAAATTATGTATTTATTTTTACATGTTTAAACTTTAGTCACCTTCAGATACACTTATTGAAATCCTTTTCCCACTGCTCAAAACAAGTTTCTGAACTTGTTGATTTTGATGCCTTTTAGTGCTTTTGCCATTTTTTGTTTCACCTCTTTCACAGTAACTACAAAATGTTTCCCTTTGAGGATGTTTTTTTATCCCAGGAAACAAAACAAAACACAAAGTTGTTCTAACCAAGGTTTGGTGAATAGGGAGAGTGGGGCATGGGGGTTATGTCATTTTTGGTCAAACACTGTTGAACACTCACTCAGCACAGTGTGAGTAGGTGTGTTGTCATGCTGCATGTTGTTCGTGTAAATTTCATGGGCGAATGCATTGCAAGATTCTTTTAAAAAAAATTTCAGTGAAGCTGAATGCAGCCCCTCACAACACCAAGTGGTACACTGATACAGAGGGGTTCCTAGAAAACTCACCTTTCAGGGTAAACTGGTATTCAAAGAGTCCCATCCTTTAAAAGATAATTTCTGTTTATTTTGTTTCCCCCTGCATGCATACCACAAAGAGGTATCAACACTGCACTGCTAGGATGGTTATTATTTTAAAAAATAACAAAAGATACAAGTGGAGATGATTTAGCAAGCCACTTTACTCAGGAAAATGTGCTCCCATGAATATGGAATAGGAGAATTAATTTACTGAGTTCTAACTGATGTTTTACCACATTGTCTGTGTTCCAGATTAGGACAATCTCATTTTTTTCTGTTATTATAACAATTGACAGTAATACTGCCATTGATTTAACTATATACTTTCATGCAGCATAGACAATATATGCAAGGTTATTATTGTATTTTATCTACTAACCAGTCAAAGAAATGCAATTCATTTTAATACAAGGTAGAAAATTTTAAATAATAACAATAATAATAGTACTTCTGTTTATTTACATGCACTTGAGTTTGGTGAGTAAATATGGTCACCAAATATCTGATATTCCAGAAAGAATAATGTGTTGCCATAAAGCCACCACATGCCCAAATACCTGCTGAGATGATCAGCCAAAGCTATCACCTTTGGTAAAGACTGAAAAAGCATTAAAATTATAATCCCTAATCATGAACTACAAACATGTGCCCAACAAAGGCAGAATTTTATGAAAAGTAAAAAGACCATAATCTCTGCTTATGGTTCAGATTTCTTATGGAAGAAGAAAAGTTGCATGAGAAAAAAAATCAAAACAAACCAAATTTGGTTTAAACACTTTAATCCTTTCACTGCATTAATTGACTGTAAGTTTTTTTTTCAAAATGTGTCAAAAAGCCACAAAAAATAAGAAGTTGATATTTTGGTGTTTTTAGGCATTAAATAATAACATTTTGTGCTGCTTTGTATATAAATGACATTATTTTTATTTTAAATTTTTGTTATATACAATTATATTGAATTATCGCAAAAAATACTCAAAACTTACTAAGTGACATCAATTAAGTAAAGATAAATTAGGATCTAATGACATAAAAATGTATTACAAAATGTTACACAATATGGCATTCAAAACACCTTTGCTGTTGTTACTGCAAGCTACAGGAAAACATATTTAAAAATCTTGTAAATGGAGAAAAGTCTTTGAAACAGTTTCACACTGAATAACAAGTTTTTTAGAGCTCATGGGGTAAACCAAACACCGCAGTCAGGGGATGGAAATATTCATTCAGATACATCCAAACATCACAGCAAAAGGGGTAAAGACTGTTTCTACTTCTAAAGCACATAGATCAGTAGAAAAGTTAATCTTCTGTTATAAGGCAGAAAAATTTTCCCCAACAGAAAAACCAAAAGAAATCACTAACTCAATCTGTTTGTTCTCATAGTTGCATTGATTTTTTTTTGACATTCTTTAATATACTGGGGGTGCCAAAAATGCATGCATATTTTAAGAGATATTATCTATGTATTACTTTTTGAAGTTATTTATTACTTTTTGAAATTGAATTGGATTACAGTAGCAATGTGTGGTATGATGTTTGCTCAAAAACTGGCATTAATCAAATGAATGCTAGTGTCACCATGCAACAGGTAGGACAGTCAAAGAAAATGGCGGAAGCACAGTTTGAGGAATGCAAGATCATTTTGAAGTGGTATTTGAAATTGGAGAACATTGAGTTTTTCCCACATTCTGCTGACTTAACACCACTTGACTTCTACTTATGGGAGAACCTTAAAGGATGTGGTGTACCATAGATAACTGGCTACATTGGCAGTACTTCGGGAAGAAATTGAAATGGCATGTGCATTGATACAAGTAGACACTTTTGTCAACATTGCTCAAGCAGTAGTTCTCCATAATTAGAAGTGTCTGTATCCTGATGGTAACCACTTTGAGCCCTTCTTGTAATTGCAGAAATCAAACATGACTTGTATTCATCTTTTGTTATCAGTATACATTATTATGATTTTTTCCTTACTTAAAGAGTAAAATACTGCTACCATTTTATTGTGTTTCCAAAAGATAAAGAAAACAACTATCAATAGAGGCTATGGGGTTGAACCAGAAACCATATTTCAAAATTTTACTTTCTTTTGCATATTTATTGTCTACTTAATATTAATTATATAAATTGTCCTCATTGATTACTGAAAACACATATGGGGCAGATCATTTGTAATACAAGGATTTACAATGTATCTTTTGTAGTCATTATTCATATATACTGTCATTTTGAAAGATAACTAACCACAATAGTCCACATTAACTCTGTCATCAATTATGCATTTATATAACCTAAGGCTTTGCAACTGACCAAGACACTTGGCCAAAAGAGAACTTCGTAACTGAATCACACATTTAATTACATTATCCATTCAAATTTCATTAGTTATAAATATCTGGAATAACATTCTTAGACACAGATACCAAAGAAGAAAAACAACCTCAATTTTATTTATGATTTACCCTCCTGGCATGAATTTTATTTGGGCAGAAAATGTAGAGTAATAGTTTGTATTTAAACTATGCAAAGCAGAGAAAGCATCCTTGCCTATTAATAATAGGTGTAAGGAAAGTTGAAGACATAATATTTCTGCCATCTTCAGACAGAGGTGAGGGATCCATTATTTTTATATACCTAAATTAACATATAATAATATATCATCTGGATATTAGAGTATTTGAATATCTCTGTGATAAAAGTAAAATTCTGAACCATTTATAAATTTTACATATGTACTCATATCTTTATTATTGTGTGTTAAAAGCATATTCAGGTGGCTCAGAAAGGAGAAGGGAAAGGATATGGTAAAGGAAGTATTTGTTCTGAAAGCAGAGGATGAAGAATATAGGAGAAATGTTTATTTTTTAAAAATGATTTTGCAAAAAGCAAAATTGTAATAGAGAAAATAATGAGGTAACTCACAGACCATCAGAAAAGCCTTAAAAGCAAGTTTAGATGAGGAAAAGGGAGAAGGGAAATGGGATTAAAATTTATAGGAGGCATAAAGAAAGGAGGACAATGGATTGTTAATCTCCTGGCAACTAAATGACAGGAATGGTACACCCCACCAGTAAAGAGGCAAGTAAAGATTTCATGTAAAGAAACACCTTTGCAGTCTTCGGCTGAGTTAGTGAAGCAGGAAGCTGTCAGGACACAATTTTAGCTATTAAAATGTCATACCATACATGATTGAAATTGAATTAGTAACATGAGAGTAAGTGTATTAAAATGGTATTTGTTAAGGTAGGTATAAAATGACTAACTTAAGATAGTCATTTTATTTTTCTGAAATATTAAGCTATCAACCTGTTACACAATTACTTTTAACATAGGTAAATATTGAGTATTTGTATCAAATATCAATTCTCACTTTGAAGAAATTCTTCATCTTGACAGTCTTAAAGCTGTAATTGAATGCAAGTCATATATTAGCTGTCTTTCTTTAACTTACCTTTGTTTGCTGTTTATTTCATGTTTATGATCCTTGAGCAGAGCTCCTAGCAACCATTTCTTTCTCTTCCCATAGGAATGAAAGGCAAATTACTCTTTTATTTGGTGATGTCTTTGTGTTGTCTATTCTTTTAGTATAATAGCTTCATTCTTACATGAAAGTAAACTAAAATGAATTTACATGAATAAAATGTTCAGCTGACTACAGTGCATTATTTTACAAAATAGCTTTAGAAGTTTTTGACATTTTATTAGAGGATTGACCAAAATAACTTACTAAGATTTTAATAAAACATAGCAGTCTAAAATGATGTTTCCTTTATTGTGAGTTTTTTATAGATAGATACACTTTGTTAGTATACCAAAGCTAGTTTCTTTTATAGAAGCCCCCATTATGGTTCCCATTAAAGTAAAATTTACTTAGATGATATAATAGGATTTATAATTATATATCTTTAATTTATTTGGGTTATATGCATTATATGTATATAGTTGTGTTTATGTGTTGCTTTAATTTATCTTTTGATATAAAATAATAGTTTCTTGTTTTATGTGGGTCTCAACCTATCAATAACCAATGTTATGGTTGAACTGGCTCTTGGTGTTCTTTCTTACTGTGATTGGAAGATGCCCTCTGACAATATCCATCAGGAAACTGAGAAAATGAAGTCTCATAATACTTACAGTGTCTGGAAGTTACACAGCACACCAGGAACCACACAGGGAGGCCTCAGGTAGAGAGAGAAAGAATGCAAGTCCAGGGCCTTGGGATTTTCTTTCTGTTGGAGTTGAGCACAGAGTTTCCTGGGCTCAGTCTCTATTGGTGAATCTAAAATGGAAGAGCAGGTATTTAAAGCTCAGGGAAATGAAAAACAAGTGGCCTAAATGGTCTGTTATCAAAATCAACCAAGATCTCAAAACTAAAAAGCCTCAAGCAGAGGGGGTGGTGGCCTGGCTTTTTAAATGCTTGTGTGGCAGGCAATGTGTTTATTCAAGATAGCTGTCTCTGAAGTGATGCCTCTTGGGTATGACTCAGCAACCAAAGCTTAAGCCAGGTACTTGCATTATATAGAAAAAAAAATTGTCAGGGATTATACTATATTACTGATAGCTGGAATATTGTTACTTCATTATAAATATCTTCTTAAAAATGGGTGATACTTATTTATGTCACATGTCCTGTCACTATAAAAAAGGTACTGTACTGATAAGAGCAATCTCACCATAATTCAAAACATTCTATATACTCCAGGACTACAACCCTTCCTCGTATTTCTAACTTATTCCTTCTAGGATTACAAATGATATGCATTCTTCATCTCTTAAATAACCAAAATACATTGAGACTTTATCGTATTTTCACTGTTTCTAAACTCCTTATGACACTGGTTCTTTCTTATACAATTAAATTAAATGGTCCATTTTCATACTTTTATACTCTCACATTTCTTACTACTGCCTTTCTTCATTGTATTCTCCCACTGCAAAATTCCAAATCTGTTATATTTATTTCTACTTATTCCATAGCTTTTCATGAACAACTGACTTTTTTTTTTTTTGCAGTAAAACATGCATGTACACATGCTTCCTGGTTCTACTTTAAGTGAAATTAAATAATTTCAAGAAATCTTTTTATAAATGGACCAGAAATCTTAGTAACTTCCTATGATATATACATTCTTCCTCTCAATACCCTAGACAACTATTTAATACCTTTCTTTTTTCTTCAAATGCCCACCCTTGTGTTACAGGGTTAAAGTCCAGCTGCTCACTGCTCATAAGCCAATAATTGAGAGCCCAGGTTTATTCCAAATGCCAGCATTCAGGAGGGCAGAGGACTCCTATCTTAAAGACAACCTTTCCTTTTCTCAGTATTGCCAAAAGTCTTATAAGGACATAAGGAGAGGCAGAAAAGGAAGAAGAGGAAGTGGTCAGGCAATTTCTCGGTGCTGAGATCTGAAAAGAAAAAAAAAGAGCTTTTCCAAGTATGGTTTATTTGAGAGATAAAGTTATCAAGTTCTCTGTTGAAGGAGGGAATCCGGTTGTTAAAGAAGCAGATGGCTGAAGGCTGTAACTTCTTTTAAGTCAGTGTCCGGGTGATAAACAGATTTATGATACCTGCAATTTTGAGAAAACAGGGCCATTAAGGCCCATATGCACACAGTCTTGAGTAAACAGAATCATTAAGGCTGGCAGGAGAGAAGGGAATCAAAGAAATGAAAAAACAAGTTTTAAAAACTTTTAAGGTAAATTACATTGTTGAATCTAACTAAATTTAGAGTGTTAAATCCTGAAAATAGAAAATAGTGTCAACCTTCCACATTTCATCATACTCCATAGATGTCTTTTTTCACATTCCAATAAAAATTGAAACAGGAGATCCTCAGTCTACCTGCACACAGCCTTTCGAAGACAGCCTTCTCTCCTGTTGTATTGAAACCTCCTTCCTGCAGCAAACCCCTCTGCTGGTGGACAAGATCCCATGTTTCTCTCTCACTTACTCAAAAATCTTACTCCGGTTCTTGACTGTGTGATCACACTTCTCTCCCTAATCAATCCACCCCACCTGTTCACAAATGTGGTCTGACAACATCAAAAAGCCTCCTTAGTTGCTGCTTCATATCATTCTTCTCTATAAAATAAAACTTAAAAAATATATTTAGACCAGTGCTTCACAAACTGTAGTTAGATAGGAATCATTGGGAATCTTGGTAAAATCAGTTCTCCTGCAGTAGGACAGAAGTAGGGTCTCAAATTCTGCATATCTAATAAGATATCAGGTGAAATCTCAATGCTACTGGTTCAGGGACTACAGCCAAGGGTAACAAATATTTTTCTCATTCCCTTTTTGACCCTTGTAAATAAATGTTTTTCTCTACTAATCCATAGAAACCTCACTAGATATGACTATTTAAGCCTCCTTTGCTAAACCTCATTGCTAATTTAGTCTAATTCTTCATCTTATTTTAATTATTGGCAGCATTTGATATTTTGTATTTTTGAATTTTTTTCTTCACTTAACTTCTTATACACCATACTATCATTTCTTCTGCTTCCTCACTCCCTTTTTGTTCCTTTTAAATAATTTATCAGGTACTGCTTCTTTCTATGATTCCTATTGTACACTGACGTACACCTGAGATTCAAACTTTGGTTAAACTTCGGCGCTCTCTTCTCTATGTTTCTGCCTTTGGAGATCACAGCAGTCGTTTGGTTTTAAATATTATTCATATGCTGGGAAATCTCAACTTAAATCTTTAGTTCAGACCCTACCCCTAAACTCCAGATCACTATGATCAACTGCCTATATGTTCACTTGTGTATCTCAAATCAGAAAAAGAAATAAAACTTACTTTCTGATTGCTCACATAACAAACAAGCAGATATTGAGCTTGTTCCTTACCCTTTCTTTCTCTGTTAAATTAATTATAAAATCTAACAGGCTTTATCTTCAATGTCTATTTAGAGACTCATCTTTCGCACTGTAGTTTTGTTTAGCATCCAATTCAAGTTTCCATGATTCTGCATCTGGAACATTGCAATAGTCTAAAAGCTAACCTTTCTGCTTTCTTTCTTGGCTATCTACTATCTACTTTAAATGTAATCTTTTTAAAATGTGAGATCATGACAAAGTTCAACCCAAATTGTTCCAAAGTCTTTCCATAGAATTTAAAATAAAAGAAGTAGAAGCCCAAGTTTCTGAAATAACCTACCCCACTGTCCTTCTCTGAACTCATCTCCTTTTGTATTTCCTTGCTGACTCAGTCTTCTAGCTTCCTTTCTGCTTTTGAACACCCTAAGCATGCTCTCAGCTCTGAATGTTTTGCCGTCTTCTCTGCTGAAATGCTCTTTGTTGATTCATTCATTCATCCGACAACTATTTACAGAAAACTATTGTAGGGCAGCAGGGTTTCATTTGCTTTTCAATAATGAGCAAAACTGACAAAATAACCTGCCTGAATGGACCTTGTATTTGAATGAAGGCAATAAATCATAAACATAACAAATCCTATGTTATATATTATTTAAAGAGGTTTTATGAACTTAAAAACTAAAATACAGTAATGTTAGAGGATTTGGGTGTTTAAATTACTGTCGCACAAATAGCCACTGAACTTATTCTTTCCCTCTATGTAGGTCTCAATTACTCCCTCCATCACTGAGACTTTCCCTCACTACCTTATACAAAATAATCACCCTCTTCAGAATTTGTTGTCCAAATATACTGCTTTATTTTTCTCCATAGCATTTATCATTATTAAGCACACAATATATTTATTTTATTATTTGTCTGTTATATCTATTTTGTTTCCTATAAACTTGTGTGTTCATGAGGTCAAAGTCTATTTTATATTTTGTTATAACCCAAACACCTAGAACATTCCCTGTCACATATTAAGTGTTGGTAAACACAGCATTAATCTAAATTAATGAATCAAAGTATTATTTTACATACTTTGTTCATGTGTGGAAGAATAGACCCTTATCAGGCATGTTTTTCAGGAATTGTGGAAAAAATGAGAGGACCTGGGATTAGGTAGATTGAAAAACCAAAACCACAGCTTAAAACATGCACAACAGAACACTTTGGCAGTGAAAGAGCATTTCTTCCCATGTTTATTCTTTTTTGTTTCTGGTTTTTGGTGGGGGTAGTTCCCTGGCTGGGAATCGAACCCAGGCCACGGTGTTGAGAGTGCTGAAGCCTAGCCACTACACCACCATGGAACCCCTCTTCCCATTTTTAAATCTTGGAGAGATTCCAAGTTCAGAGTCAAACTTGTGAGAATGGGTCACTGGACAATCTTTAGGCAAATTAATTAAAAAACCCCAATAGGAACAGTTGGGATAACTATTTTAGAAAGGGTTTTAGTGTGGGCAAGAAGTCTAGAGACAGTATCAGAGGAAGTGCAGGGACATGCTACTTCTATGCAAAAAAAATTTAGAGAAAAATAAAGACATAGAAATGGAACTGAGAAATAGCTTTCAGATGTGAACTTTCTGGCAAATGAAAATTTTCAAGAAAATACAGACAGTAGTGATCTAATCAGAGGTTCATGGAACTTACGGTTGCCAGAAATCATATATGAAAAGATCTGACCCGAGAAGAGCAAGTGTCAATATATCCACCTACCTATGCATTGTGCACCTGTCCTATGATCAGAAAAGTGAAATCCTATACAAGACTCTACAGAACTAAAAATACAGAAGAAGTTCTAAACTCAAGAAAGATTGGGATTGAATTCAGTTATTGCACATGGATATGTATATAGGCCAGTTGGACAGCATTGAGACTCCAAAAATCAACTTTTATGTTTATGGCCAATTGATGTTTCATAACAATGAAAGAGGAAATTAAATGGATAAAAATAAATCTTTTCAAAAAAATTTTCTGGGACAGTGGTATGTCAATATGTAAAAATTATATATACACACAGATATACATATACACATGTGTGTGTTTACATGTGTGTATACAACCACACATATGTGTGTATGTAAAATAACATATCCTTATTTAAAGAATTAACCATTTAAAAAATTAACTCAAATATATCAGAGATCTAAATGTAGGGGCTAAAATAAAACTTTTAATAGAAATAAGAGAAAATCTTTATGACCATTGGTTAGGCAAAGCATTCTTAGATATTACACCAAAAACATGATAAAGCTGGATATATAAAAGAAAATTT
This sequence comes from Lyroderma lyra, assembly GCA_004026885.1. Taxonomy (NCBI): domain Eukaryota; kingdom Metazoa; phylum Chordata; class Mammalia; order Chiroptera; family Megadermatidae; genus Lyroderma; species Lyroderma lyra. The sequence continues at coordinate 10,079 of PVJL010007768.1, read as the reverse complement.
ATCAACTGGATTTAATGAAATGAAAGAAAAATTTTGGATTTAATCAAATAAAAACGTTTTCTATGCGAAAGTCACCAACTGAAAAAATGAATAGAAAAGACAGGGCAAGATACCAAAAAAATATTTGCAAGTTACATATATCATAATGAAATTATAATCAAAATATGCAAAGAACACTCACTACTCAATAATAAGAAAACAAAACAATTTTACAATAGGTGACGTATTTGAATAGAAATATTATTTTAAAAGATATAGAAATGGCTAGTGAGCATATGAGATGATGCTCCAAAATTGTTAGTCCTATGTTAATGTAAATTTGAGCCAGAAGGGGATATTATTTCACACTTACTAAAATAGCTGTAATAAATAAGATAGAAATATCAAATGTGAGCAAAAATGTGGAGAAACAGGATACCTCATGCATCTATAATGTGAATGCAAAATGGCACAGCTACTTGCAAAAACAGTTTGGGAGTTTATTTGCTGTAAAAAGTTACACGTAAGATCACCATACACCTCTGCAATTCCACCACTAGGAATCTGTCCATTAGATAAAAGTATATATCCATCCAAACACTTGGTGCAATTCATTATCTCTAAAAGGTATTTGCTTAGAGATTAGATCTTAAAGTTCTCAACACAAGAAAAAAAATGTTTACTATGTTAAGTGATGAGTATTAACTGGAATTGTGATGATTATTTCTCAATATTTACATACATTGAGTTATTATGTTGTACACCTGAAACTAACATATTGTTAAATGTCAGTTATATCTTAATACAAAAAGTAAAAATTCAAAACAACCCAAATGTTCATTAATTGATGAATGAATAAGCAACATGTTATATACATTGCAAATTACTCTTTGGTAATAGAAGTAACAAAATACTGATACATGATACAACATGAAAAATCTTGGAATACTTTATGCTAAGAAAAAGAAGTCTATCTCAAAAAGGTGACATGTTATATCATTCCATTTATATAAAATGCCCAGAAAAAGCAAATCTATAGGGACGGAATGATTAATGGTAACTGGGACTGGAATTGGGAACAAGAAGTGACCATAAAAGAGCTCTTCATTGGGTCATGGAAATGTACTAAAATTGAATAGTACTGATAATTTAATAGCTCCATACATTTGCAAGAGTAAATGAATTATATATTTGCAATGGATGAATTCTAGGGTATATAAATTATACCATGAAAAATCTGTTTTAAAAAATTCCATGAACTTTAGAGACTTACTATAATGAATTTTGCTCTTTATCCATGTTTATGGTTTCTTTTTGTGTGTTTGTGTTCTGTTAAGGTCCATTCTGTGAAGAGTCAATGGAACCTTGTGTTTCTCCATCTGGTTGGAAAAGGAGAATTTGTCAAAGTAAAAGTTCTGCTTATGTTCATGAGTGCCCAGAAGGATTTCTCAATCAAAACAGTGAAACTGCTGTCAAAAGTGTTCAAGAATCCCTCGTCAGAATGGTGCTGACTGTATTGTTTTCCAAATGTAAGTCTGAATCCAACATACAAGAGGGTGATTTTTACCATTAGCAAACTATTTCAAAAGTAAATATAATTAAAGTTTTCATTAGCACACTGTCATTTTCATATTCACGAAAATCAGAAAAGCTACTATACTTGTTTACTGTAACTTTTCTCATTTGAAATAGAAAACCCAATTTCAAAAACACTCTTCAGTTTCATCGTTTGCTCTTGTACCAGAATTCTCCCTTGCGAACAATATAATTGTGTAACCTTTTTATTTTTACTGATTACTTTTTGCTTTTTTAATTATTTGATTATTTGGTATTACCATATACTAACTTTTTAATTTAACATTCACATACTATACAATAATTTAATACTTTTCACAAATTAGCATCTTTTCCCTATACTGATATCTATATTAAAATTCATAATATGAATTCATTTTCGTATCTTAAAGGCTTCCTTACAAGTCAGCCTTGCTGTCCACTACAGACCCTCAGCTGGAGCTATTAGTAAGAACCCTAAGTATAACTGCTCTGTATGGCTTGGGCATCCTCACAGAGTGAGGGCTGGTTTCCAAGGTAATTAGACAGACATGGTATGGCACTTTAAACCCAGCCTAGAAAGATACAGAGCACTGCTTTCTCTACAGTCAGAGCTCGCTCATATTCAAGTGGGAAAATACACTTCCAAACTCTCAAGTAGAGGAGCATTGAATTCAAATAGTAGAAAGAGTTTTTAAAATGGGAGACATTGTTTTGACATTTTGGAAAAATAGAATCTTCCATATTGTTGCACAGAAAAATTCTACTACATGCTTACAAAAATAATTTCCAGGTAAAAATCTTTTCATTATCTATGAAATATCTAAAAACTTTTATAAAAGTACTTTTTAATCTTTCCTAGGATATCATATGCATCTGTTTACCAAAATACACAGACAAGCTTTGTAAGAAACTTCAAACACCACATGAGTCATTTCCTTGCAAGAATACTGTCACATACATAAGATATGAGAGAAATTATCATTACAGGTATAATTTATTAATTTTTTATTTTAGTAAATAAAAATGCATGAATTTTAAAACCATGTGGACAAAAGGAAACAATTTTCTGTTTAAGTTTTTTTAAATAACATATAATATTCTATTTCAAGTTAAAGTAGTAACTTTTTAATGTGTTTTTTATGGGTTGTTTAATTGTTGTGGTATTGATTTTAAATCAATATTTCAAAAACTCTTAGACGTTTTGGGCATACAGTTGTATAACCTTTCATAAATTTTGTTTTATAGAAGAGATTTTTTTATGATAACTAAATAATATTTAAAGGTCATTAAAAAAAGAGGTAAATGTAACTACAGTATTATTTCTATTATACACATACAATGTTATTCTTTTTTGAAAGTATAGAGTAACTATATCTTTCTTCAATTCAGAGACTTTAGCTAATAGTTATTTGTTAGAGTCTTTAGGCAAACTTTTTTTTAAAATAATGCTTTATTTAAATAAGAATTTGTTAAAAATGACCCACTTGTAAATGGCAGAAGTGACCTAGTTATCTGGGCCTATAATTTTAGTACATCTTAAATAGCTTTATAGATAATTTCTCACATCGTTAAGAAGTACAATTTGTTCTCTTCACACTTGCTTTACTTTTATTTGGCTTCTTAAATTTAAGTTCTGTTGGGCATTATTGAAGGGCAGTAAACAGGCTCAAATTTTAGAATATTCATAAAAGCTGAATATTAAAAGTTGTGGTACAGGGAAGTCTTAAAATTCACTGAAAATAGATATAGAACATGTATGCATGTCACAGATGTACAGTGGAAAGTATTTTCACCAATTCCAAGGAAATCTAAATGTAAGGTTTAAAAAGCATAAAGATTTAAAAATGTGGCATTTTCAAAAGAGAATGGAATTTCTCTTTTGAAATAATATCATTATATCAAGATATTAAAAGATCTAGCCCATCTAATTAAATTGGTACATATATCCAATTATATTAATTCACTAATTAATCTGATCATTATTCTTTAAAAAAATTCTAACTTTTTAATTTAAAATTTCTAGTTCTGAGCCTTATAGTGCTAGTATATTTGCGAATCTACTTAGAAAAGTGCTCAACTTATAAAAATATGTATAACATTATATAAATATGGGTAAATATACATTTATAGATAATATTTGTTTTACTTTTATGAATGTGATGCTTTTATTGACTCTTATTAATAGCAATATTCTGGTTGTCTAGAAGATTTTGTTTGAAATTTTATTATCAAGGGGAAAACTAGATAGCCGGAGGCATTGTTGCCATCCCTTAGTTGATTGTTCTATTATTAATTAATTGACTTTTAAAATGATGGAGTTTGACCTGGAATACTTTGTTAAGCATGTTTTAAATAGGATGGATGTTGTGGAAATTCAAGTTAGGTTTCCCTGTGATGGGTGAAATACATCCATTAGGTAAGTAGTTGTAATAACTTAGACGTGAATTTACTCATAAAATTAATATGAGCTACTACATGTGTTTTAATTGTTGAGATTGTCCACATTTTTTAAGAATTTGCTATATGTACACATCTCAAAGCTACTTAATTAAAAACATTGTTCTTCCTTTGGGTAAATTTGAATCCTGATTAATAGAAGGTAAAATATAAGGAAACTGACAGGAATATAAAAACAAACCTGCTTCAACCATGCAGAAATAACACATAGCCTAATTTAAATGGTAAGGCAAAAACCAAAGCATCAGAAATCAATAAGAATATGGTAAAAATTTGGAACATACAAGCAGAGTTTCCAGGCCCCATATTCTCACTCCACTCCCCTAACTAACCACTGATAGAAAAAAAAAGAAGAAACAACAACAAAAATTTGCTAACTTTGACTCAGATGAAGTAATGGAGATATAGCCAAAATAAATTCATAAAGCATGAAGTTGAAACAATCAAAAAATTCATCTTGAGGTTGGCTTTTCTTTTCTCCAGAGAGATTAAGGAAATCACTGAAAATAAAAATAAAAGCCTTTCAACTTCAATGACTTCAAGTTAAACATTTGTCTCTGCATTGCAATCTCAGAAGTTGTGTTTTTCTAGATCAGTAGTCTTACACTTCTGCTTCACCAAGATTTAGCGGTTCTCAACCTGTGGGTCGCTACCCCTTTGGGAGTCTACCGACCCTTTCACAGGGGTCACCTAAGACCATCGCAAAACACATATTTATGCGGACATGTACTTATGCAGACCAGTCACACATGTGTAGAGAGCAGCTACCAGTAATTTTATGGTTGGGGGTCACCACGACATGAGGAACTGTATTAAAGGGTCACAGCATTAAGAACGTTGATTCTCCTGAAGGGCTTTTTAACATACAAATAGTTGTTCCCTTCCCCTAAAATTCTAATTTAATAAGTGTGGGTTGGGGATTAAAAATGTGCCTTTTTTTTTTTTAACAAATTCTCAAGTGATGCTGATCTTGCTTACTTGGAAACCAGACTTTCAGAATTAGTGGTTAAGATGGACTGAGCTCAAAACAGCATCAATACAGAAAATTCTCCTAACGCCATTTTCTCCTACTAAGTCCACACTCCTCAACACAAGCTTTTACTTTCCTATTCTGAATCTGGGATAAGAAGTATGAGGTTGGGGAAGGAGTAAAATGGAGGAGAATATAAAGGTGATGATGGTATCAGTTTCTCTGTTTGATCCTATTGACTAAATTTAAATTTCTATGATTAGATGAGAGGCTAACTGACACAAAATTACCTTCTTAAAAAAGACATGGGGGTTCCCTGCTGATGTCGTGGCTAGGCTTCAGTGCTCTCAACACCGCAGCCTGGGTTCAATTTCTAGCCAGGGAACCACCAAAAAAAAAAAAAAAGACAGTAAAATAGTATTTTTGATAACTTATTTGATATCTATCAAATAAGCAAAACAGTGTTAGAAAAGAGTTAATATTTATGTGTGCCTGCCTACAAACTAGCATTTGCCTTAACACCTTAACACTGAAAATTTCAGATGTCTATGGACATTTGGCATAAAAGTTTTATTTTTAATAGTAGCAAGAGTAGTGAAATTTCTGGGAGTGGGTAGGGCACAAATAGAATCAGATGGAATAGCAAAAGGAATAAATGATGTCTTGGAGTCATCAAACAAGTGAAACACAACTGTGTTAATTTTCTGAAATTACTGAGGAATGTTTTCTTGGTGGATGTCAATACTTTAGTTAATCATTTGAAAATAAATAGATATCATTACTACACAAACATTTTAAAAAGCATTTAGGGTACACTTGAGTTAAGATGGTACACTTCAGTTGATCCACTTAAAAATTTGGCTTCTCCTTAAAGAAGCCAAAAATTTAAGTGGATCAACTGAAAAAACAACTAGGATTGTTTTAAAGAAAGATAAAATGACCATGTGTTAAAAGTTAAAGAATTAGAATTATAGGGGATACCCAGAAGGGTTAGCTATGAATACAACAGGAGAAGATATGTGTAGCTTGGTTTAATGCTACCATGTTCAAATAACTGATACTTTTTGTAAGGAGGAAAATAGGACACTGATTTGGAAGCCACAATATGAAAACAAGAGGACACCTCCTAATAGTAAAATCCTGAAATGTAAGGAATAAGTGAGAAAGAGCAGCCACCACTTAAGAGATACAGTCAAAATGAAAAATATGTACAGAACTAATCGGGTGTAAAGATTGACTTGGTTCAGAATGACCCTGAGAGCCTCTTACTTCTTGGGTATCTGAGTTAAATGGTGATAAGGGTTAACCATGAATGCCTTGTAAGTAGATGATAGTGGGTGAGAAAACTGCAATTGTTGGCACTAAGTTAAGGGTGTCAGGGATTATCAGTTCAGAGAGCTCAATGGGTAGCCCTGGGAAACTCCTTTAAAGGTGATATTGAAACTCCAAGTCTCTGTGGGTCCCACTTCATTCATGAATGGTATTGTCCACTCAAGTAAATGGCAGTGCAGAATACATCTCCTGTGAGGCTTTCTATGGTCCTTGATCACCTCTCTGTAGGAGGCAAAGGAATAGTGGAGGGAAAGACATAATGACCTTTTCTCCACTCAGATTCTAAGATATTTTACGGGAAAATGATGGTCCATTTTATTCTTTCAGTTTCTTGTTTTTTCCCTTCTGTTTCTTATTCACTGAATTGCAATTATAGTTTATCCTGCTTAAGTGTCGAGTCAATGCATTGACACACTTTTTTTTTTCTCGAGTCACTTTCAACATTTCATTAGTCTGTGTGATGTCTCACCCTATCAGCCTTGGGTAGAGATAGAATTTACAGTTTGCATCACAAGTAAACCTAATTAAGCATGCATTGTGAGTTTGAAAAAGAACATTGTACCACAGAAATGCATAGGTCAACATATTTCCTTTCAACCTCTAATAAAGTTATATTTCATATTAAATTTGAATAATGCTTTTTAGAATAGCAGTCACAATTTGGATAAGAAATTTTTTAATTAATGAAAGGCTTCCACTTGGTTACCCAATTTTTAACTAACAGAATACCTCTGTTTCTTGTATTTAATTATCTCAAAAGCTGGGCTGCTGTGTTTTTCCTTTTCTTGAACTCGATAGCCATATTTATAAGGCTAACTTTCTCTTTTGAATAAATAATTCTAAAATTTAGCATACAAAAACAAAGTTTGTGAAAATTTAAATGTAGATTTATAATTTCAGAGTCTGGTTGTAAACTATATTGCAATTGAAAATACTTAGGTCATTGTTGATATTTCCTCATCAAAACTAGCTTTTCCTACTATTAATATAACTTTATATTTTCTGAAACTGTTCAGTTGACAGAAGTCATACTCATATTTCATTCCCTAAATGACTCATTTTGCTAAGGTATTGCTGTCATTACTTTGTTTTGCTCAGTGCTGTGTCCCCAACAGAGCCTGATACTTCTCATTAAAATAAGTAGCGTGTAATCAATAGGCTATTGGCAAAGGTTGGGATACTCTGTCCTTCGACAGAGTAAAGCTAATTCTTCAATAATTAGGGGTATAATTGACAAAATGCAACCCAGTAATAGACATTAAGAGGTGGTTGTAGAAAACTATTTTAGGGGAAAAAAAGAATAATAATGTGTTTTCTTTTCTCCTACCTATTCCACTAACACATTTTATTTTCATTATCTTTATTTTCTTCCATATGTGTATCTTTGAAGGTACTCTCTGGTTTTCTATATATAATCTTTCTTTTACCACTAAAAATAACACCTTAAACATTTTCATCACCATTATTTAGATTTCTCACCCTCCCGTTTCAATAAATATTCCTCATTTTCTAATACATTCACGTTTATTATAGAAGAATTTTTTTCATACAGAAGTATAACTATACTTTAGCTATCAAAGGAACATGCTGATCTAAAAGTTATTCTTTCCCATCTCCATATTTAGAATTACTCACTTCTTTGACAAAAATTGCTGCTGGAAGGGAGTTCCCTGATGGTGTAGTGGCTTAAGGCTTTGGCGCTGGTGCTGTCAGCGCTGTGGCCTGGGTTCAATTCCCAGTCAGGGAGCTACCCACATACCAAAAAGAAAAAAAAAATTGCTGCTGGACACCTTGAGTAGCTAAAATGTGTTAGGTCTTAGCCTCTCTGAGTATCTCAACAGAAGCAATTTATGCTTTTTTTTTTCTTTTGTGAGCTAGAAAAACATTTATAAAATAGCATAAGAAACACCAGGACAAAAAGAAAAAAAAGGAAAAAAAGAAACACCATGACAATGACTAGAACATAGTGAACACTTAATCAGTATAAACACTTTGAGTATTTGAGTGTAGGTCAAAATCAGCCCCCTTAGGATATTTGTTCCCTTTGCCAGAAACAGTCAACCGAATTCTGAATTTAAAAACTGAAGCATTTCAGCTGCAGAGCGGGGTGTGTTCTCAGTGATATCATGAAGGAGAGAGGCCTTAGGAGAGGACTGGGAGCTGGCTGCTTTAACTTCCTTGGCCCGATTTGCTTGCATTGGCTGAAAAATGTCCCACTTATGACACTGTAACAACAAGACCTGAGACCTGAGTTACCAAAGAAAAATATCCTGTGCAAGAAAGGCCAGAAAACAAAGGAGGAAAATGAGTTAAGATAAAAAAAATGAACTTGAAGCTATTAGAGTTTCTGGAAGAGAGAGAAAAGACAACTTAAATGAGATAATTATAAAGAATTAAAGAGAATCAAGAGACCACCTACATACCAAGATTGCAACTAAAAGACATAACTTTCCATTAAACAACTTACTTGAAAAATTGAAAGGAAAATGGTCACTCAAATTATGGAAATCTAAGATATTTTCATAGAAGTATTTTAAAGTAGAGGAAAAGAATAAAGAAATGAGGATCTGCTTTTATCTTCATGTGCATATGGGACTCTCACCCTAAATTATTCCGGTCTTATGAAATAGTAATTTGCTTATGAAGCTGTGCTTAGAAAACTTTGAAAGAAAAACAACTACATATCCTCTTTAACCTATCTTCTCTCGCTAAAAGAGAAACCTCATGTGAGAAAGGATTTTATTCACTGAAATATGCCTAGAAATATAATTATCTACAGTAGAAAGTCAAGAATTATTTGTTGAGGACTTAATGGATGAATTAGTTAATAAATTATGATTAAGAGAGTTGAGTATCTTGGAGAATTGATCAAGGAAATCTGCCATGTGAATGATAGCAGTTCTAGAAGAAGTCAAAAGGGCATATGAAGGAAAAGCAATAATTAATCAAGTTGTAGAATATTTCTCAGAGTTGGTGAAAGAACGGAGTCTGCATGTTAAAAATGTTCTCCATGCAAGCTATATTGATGGGTAGAGAAATATCTATCAAGCTTCAAAAGCAGAAAGGACAATATACCTACAAAGGAAAAAATAATCACAATGCCATCACATTGTTTATTTGTAATATGGGTAGCTTCAAGACAGTGAAATAGCATTTATAGCCTCAGAAACAGTGCACAGAATATATAGATTACTGAAAGGAAATAGTGTCTCCTTAAAATGCTACACCTGACTACTAAATATTAGTGGTGAGTGCAATATGTATGTGTATGTAAAGATTCAGAAAACCTACCATCGTTTGTCTATATGAAGAAAATAAGCATTCTTACTAAGTATAAAATGTAATAGAATGGGTATCTCAAATTAGGAATATGAGGAAAAGAAGAAGTTATAAAAAATGTGTCTGCTTGTGTGCATGCACATCATGCACATGTGCTCACAAAGGTAAATCTAAATTGATAATGATTTGTTGTAATTTTGAGGCTTTTGCATCAATGTTCTAATTTTTTTACGATTAATAGGTAACTAGCATAAACTTAGTATCAGTACTTAAATGGTATAGTAATCATCCCTTTCATAGAAATTTGAATTTTTCATCCATATAAATAAATAAACCAAGGCATAAAGTTAGTTCCTACAAAATATTTTGTTTAACTCAGTTAGTCTTATTTTTATTTAATTTTGGCAGTTTATATTTGACATATACTTTTTAGCAAATTTACACAGGAATAATTAATGCTATCAGCCTTTATTTTTCCTCATATTCTCTTTTTTATTTTAATTTT
>PVJL010007767.1:0-74079 GCA_004026885.1 Lyroderma lyra | reverse complement strand
TGTATGTGTGTGTGCATGTACATGTGTGTGTGTGTGAGTGAGAGTGTGGGGTATGTGTGTGTGTATGTGTACGTGTGGTGTGTGTATATGTGTGTGCATGTACATGTGTGTGTGTGTGAGAGTGTGGGGGGTGTGCATGTGTATGTGTGGTGAGTGTGTGTGTGTGTGTGCATTTACGTGTGTGTGTGCATGTATGTGTATGTGTGTGTGGTGTGTGAGTGTGTGTGTGTGAGAGTGTGTGTGGGGGTGTGTGTGTATATGTGTGACTGTGTGCGTGTGTGTGTGTGTGTGTGGTGTGTGTGTGCGCGTGTGTGTCTCTGTGTGTGTGTGCATGTGGCCCCCTCGGCCGCTCAGCGGACCCTGCCCACGTGCACACAGACACCCCGACCACAGACGTGCGCCCCTCCCAGTCCTGGACGTGGAAGTCCGGGGTCAAGGCACTGGCAGGGAGAGTTCCGGTGAGGCCTCTCCCCCGGCGTGTCATCGGCCCCCACCTCCGGTGTCACCACACGGTGGAGAGAGGAGTGAGCAGTCTCTTGTCTCCTTGCGAGGACACCAGTCCTGTCACAGTCATCGCCGCCCACGGCCCCACCTCCGAACGCCATCACGAGGCGGGTTGAAGGGGGTGTTAGGAGCTCGGGCACTGTTGGAAGGGGGGGTTCCACAAGGTCTGCTGTCTCTCAGCGGGCAGCGCGGGGGTCTCGCCGCCTCCCTGGCGTTGGCTGGGGGCGGGCGCTAAGCGGGCACAGGTTCTTCCTAACGCCTCTCCGGGGGTTCTCAACTCCCCCCACCCCCCAGGCTTGGGCAGACCGGGCAGAACTCAGCGCCCCTGCCCTTCTGCCCCGCCACCCCCAGCCCCAGGACACCTCTGGCCAGGACCTAGGCCGTTGACATTTACAAGCCGGCATGAGACACCTTTGTCATTTGTAACCAGGTGTCCTGCCCTCCGCGGAGGCAGATGCCAGGGTGCCAAAGGGTGGGGGAGGGCAGGAACGCCAGGGCTCCCGGAAGTGGTGCCGTGACGGGTCGGTGTCGGGCGGTGGTGAGCCGTGACCCAGGCCCTCGTGTGTTCGTCGCTGGATCCATCCGCCCATTCTAGGGAGACGGTCGCAGAGCCGGGGACCGCTGAACTCGGCCCTGGGGTTCACAGGACGTTTACCGGAGAGAGCAGGAGCAGGGCCTTGCGGGCAGGGGCGGCTGGTGCTGACACTTGGAGACACGGGGAAGGGGTGGGGCTCAGTGACGCGGCACCTCGTGCCCTTTCCCACCAGAAACGCCCAAGAGGAAGTAAGACCGGGGCTCCTGGTCTGCAGTCAACGCTAACCCACCTCAAAGAGCCGGGAGCTGGGCTCGTTCAGCCCTCCGGGGCCTCCGGGGCCACCAGGCTGAGTCACACCACTGCTGCCCCTCCTGGGACCCAGGAGGATGGCTCGTCTGCAGGGCACTTGGTTGGGCCCAAGCCCGGCCTGGATTCCTCGGTGGCTGCGTCAGGGGCCCCATGGCGGCCCAGCCGTCGGCTCTCGGGGGTCAGCGGCACCCCCGTGGAGAGAGTATTTCTCTGGGGCCGGCGCCGTCCAGCTGCCGTCCCTCGGTTTGCAGGCTGAAGTCGAGCGAAGGGGCGGGAGCCGTTCCTGACACCCGTGGTCCCCCAGCGCCCACAGTCCTGGACGCCGCGGGTCCTGGGCCACCGAGTGAGGGGCCCCGTGTGCTGTCACCTGTCAGGTTCTTCCTCCCATGTCACGCAGAGTGACGCCGCGCTGTCCTTCCTTCCAGACAAGCCAGCACCTGGACGCCGAGCCCAAGGAGATGGCGGCGGTGAGAGGTCAGTGCGGAGCCCAGCCGGGAGCGGCCTGTGTGCTCGGCCCCGGCCCGGGGCGGCAGGGCGGTCTGTGGGAGGCCGGGTGGGGAAACCAGCCCTGACTGCCCCCACTCCCCGCCTCCCCACCACGTCTTGGCCCACAGCTCGAGAATCCGTGAGAAACAACACTGCCCCCCAGAAGGGCCAGATGCCCCAGCCCCGGTAGAGCCCCCCGTTAACCTACAAATCAAAAGGCCTTTCAAAGTGAGCGGCCACAAGCACTGAATTGAGATCAGCGAGAACGGCTCCTCGGGAAGCACGGATTCAGCAGGAGCCCCAGCAATCGGGAGACGAAGGCCAGGGGTGGGACCAGAAAGGGGACAGGAGCAATGACAGGAGGCGGGCCTTCCTGTTGGCGCAGATGAGCTAACGCAGTGCCGCTGACGCCACACGATGTTGGGGACCTTCATTCCAGGGGTCACAGCAGCTGCTTTCTCGTTGTCTCTGCCAACAGGCCTGTCCAGGGTACTCGAGGCCCCGTCCAGGGGTTACTTGGTCATTGTCATGCTCCAAAGATTTGAGGCACAGGGCGTGCAAGGCCATTCCTCAGGGGTGGCGGCTCCGGCTCCACTTACTGATTTGTTGGAAGTTTTTTGTTTGTTTTTGACACACTTCTAGAAGCACGTCCTAAGTGAGCAGTTCTGTCGGGGGGAAACCTCGGGCATCCACGCGAGGGCATTTGCAATCGCAAAGAATTGGGGGCACGAAATGTCCGAGTTGTGCATTCACGCATTCACTCAATGAGACATTAGCCCCTACAGTGCTGCCGAGGCGCGCCAGGCGACAGCACGGAGATGACGATCTCTTGCTAAATTTTAAAAATACGGGAAATGGAATGTAACACATGAGTCCGGTGGTGATAGCTCTACACGCACGTCCGTGCACGACGGGCGGCTTGAGCCGGGAGAGCAACTGAAATACTAACAAGCGGTTACTTAGAAAGATGGTGACGTGGCTGATTTCTGTTCTGCTGTTTTTATTATTAAAAAGGAAATAAGATGGGGTGTGGGGGTCTGAGCACGAGAGAGTGAAAAAGGCTGTTACAAGGCTCAGAGACTTGTTGGTGTTTAGAACAAATTGCTGGGTCGAGGCTTGACGGACGACACTCTTCCCTTCTAGCTGAGGAGCACCTCCTGGACCCTGAAACAGACAGTGTCCTCCAAAGACCCTTGCTGTCCGAGTCCTGGCCCCTCCCCGAGGCCCAGCGGCTAGCACACCCGGCTCTACAGGTGAGAGGGCATCGTCACCTGACTCCTTAAATAAGCTTTTTAATCGAAGGTGTAACACACGTGTAGGAGCGTACGACTTGTAAGTGTGCAGCTCGGCGAGCTCCCGCAGAGCGCCACACACCCAGGAGGCCACCCCCAGGGTCAAGACCAGGAAGGGCTGACCCCACCCAGGCCCCCTGCGTTCCTGCCCTGGTGGCTCCCTGTGCTCCGGTTTTGAACTTGCGTGTGTGGTCAGACCGTGCGCTCCGCGTCTGGTTGTTTTACACGGAGGGCTGGACTTCGCGTGTGGACAACCCGAGACGTGATGCGAGGTTGAGCTGGATCGTGTCCTCCGCCGGAGACGGCTTCCTGTGGCCGCTGGCGGGCGGTGAGGTCAGGCGCAGGCGCAGGCGCCACCTCCCATCGGCGCCGTCTCAGCCCGCGTGGGGTCTGCCAGATGTCTCGTGCCCGCCCTCCGGCGGCACTGGCCTTCTGGGGTGCTGGCCAAAAGCCTCGTGTTTGTCAGTGCCCTTCCCCGCCGGCCCCGGTCGGCCCCCTGAGGCTGCCAGAGGGTCTGCTTGGCGTTCAACCGTCAGGCACAGCTCGGCCGCCCGCTGCAGCGGGTGTGCGGCCGCCGTGTGAGCCACACTGGGGTTCAGGGCGGTGTCTGTGCCTGCTCCCCTCACCTGGACAGTAGGGGCCATCCCGCCCGCGGCTGACGTGAGGACAAAATCAGACAGGCGGGGCCGAGGACGAGCCTGGGACACGGGAGAGGCACGGCCTGGCACGGGCCGTGTTCGGTACGACGGTCTTGGACCTTCGTAGGCTTTTTGTGTGCCTGGCCGGTGGCTTCGGTTCGGAATTACTTGTCTCCAGGCTTATCGCCTGGGGTAGGAGCTGCGTTATCTCAGCAGGTAGGACGCGTTCCAGGCCAAGGGAACGTCACCTGCAAAGATCAGAGGGCAGGCGCCCGTGCGTGCTGCGGCCACTGCAGGCGGTGACGCGTGCTGGGCGGATGGAGAGAGGCGTCTCGGAGACCGTGGTGACAGTGTGGCTAAGAAGGGGAAGGAGAGACCCCCACCCCGCTCCCATGTCTCGCATGCCGCTAGGTACCGTGCTTCCACGGGCCGTGCCCGTCCAGCGCTCCCTGCGGGCCCCCTTGCGCTACGAGAACGGGGAGGCCCGGAGGTGGGCACAGCTAACCCTAGGCCGCACGGCCGGGATGCGGTGGAGCTGGGCTTCCGGCCCGGGCAGCCCGGCGGCAGAGTGGGCGCTGGGGGCCGCGTGTGGCCGCAGCGTGCTGGCCTTCAGTGGGCGGCATGGGAGCTCTGCCCGCTGCCTCCCGGGCGCTGCCTCCACTCTGGAGTTCAATGTGAGGGACACCCGCGGACGCCTGCTCCAGGCGACACTGGGCAGAAACGCCCGGCGAACCTTGGGAGGACATAGCTGGGGCGTGAATACAACGACGGGCTGAGCCCAACGAGCAGTTTCAGGCGCTCTGGCCCCATGTGTCTCATTGATGATCGATTCTCTTCCGTGCTGGCACCGCGGGTGGGGACATGCCGCCTTACGACCTGCAGGGCAGGAAGACTTCCTTTATTGGGCGTCATTTCAAGGGCCCGGGACGTCCATTTAGATGCTGGGCTCGCGCGCTCTGCACGGTACCCGGCCCAGAGGAGCCTCAGAAAGGCCTTGCTGGGCGAATAGCCAGAGGGAAGGGGGGCTGCTGGGCTGTGTCTCCAGGGGGTCACACGGGCACCTTGTCCTCATCGCCAGCGTGGCCCCTTCACTCGCTGTCCTGCTTCTGCTCGGGCGTGACGGGCACTGAGGAGCAGAGCTGCCCGCCCGGAGGAGGACCAGGCGGCCGGCTGTGGGCCTGGGTGCGAGCTCCCCACGCGACGGGCTGATTTGTTCAATCGTTGCACCCGGGGATGAGTGACCTGTGAGCCCAACAAGGTCGTTTTTGAAGGGCAGTGACTACATTTGTCATATGTCACCGTTACATTATTTTATGGTTGAGTTTACAGGGAAGAAAAGGGAGGGGAGAGCCTAAAAATACACGGAAATAACCTGAAGAGGCTCGTGTGATTGAAGACACGTTTCTCCCCTAGACCAGCGGTTCTCAACCTGGGGGTCACGACCACTTTGGGGGTCGAACGACCCTTTCACAGGGGTCCCCAAAGACCATCGGAAAACACACATCAGACATGATGATTCCTAACAGCAGCAACATGACAGTTATGAAGCAGCAATGACAATAATGTTATGGGGGTCACCACACCATGAGGAGCTGTATCACAGGGTCACGGCGTTAGGAAGGCTGAGAACCCCTGCTCTATGGCGTAAGCCTGATGACGTCACTGTCCCGCTGAAGACCTGTCCTCTGTCCCTGCATTCAGCAGCAGGCTGCAGGGGTGACTAGTGCAGGCTTGGGCACCGGTCAGCCTGGCCTCAAAACCTGGCTCTGCCTCCGCGTTGGCTGTGTGGCCTCGTGCACGTTACTTAACCTCTCTGAGCCTGTTTCTTCATCTGTGTAATCGGATCACAACGTTCCTTGTCTCTTTGGGTTGGAGGTTAAGCGAATCCATGTGCTCGAATCGCTTAGAGCGATGCCTTGCACGTTGTAGGAGCTCAGGGACTGTTCACCGCCACAGGCTGAACCATATGGCACTGCTGCTGTCGTGCGACCCCTTCGCTAGAAAATCAGACCTAGACTCGTAGTAGTGTGAGCACCGCGAGATAAAGTCCAGCCTCCTTCGGCTGGTGTCTGCATTCTGCGTGCACGTTACTGCGTGGGCAGTGACCTTCCACTGGACAGACACCGGCTCAGACGCCACCTTCTCCAGGAGGCCTTCTGGGTGCTCCGTGTGCAGTCGGTTGCCTCCTGGGGGTGTCTCTGGCCCCTGGGTGGGTGGGTCTGTCTCCCTTCCAGCTCGACCTCTGAAGCACAGTCATGCACTTATTTGTCTCCCTCTCCCATGGGATGGGGGGCACCTGGTGGGCAGGTGTGGACACAGGGCGGTACGGCAGGGTCAGCGGTTCCTGTCCTCCCCCGCCTGCCTTTCTCAGCTGCCTCCCCCAGGCCTGGGGTGGGGTAGACTGCCCCTGGGGTCCCCAGAGAAGTCCTCTCCATTCTGCTCATCGCACCGCTGAGGCACAGACACAGTCACACCTCAGAGCACGGAGCAGAGGTGTACGTGGGACTCCTCCCACCGAGCACCGGGGTGCTAGGTAAATGTGAGGTGCTGGTCGTGAAGGAGGCCTGGAAGGAGCAGGGCTGTGAAGTCAGATGGGCTCGGGCTTGGGGTCGGGCCCGCCACTTCCGAGCTGCGCACATTTAGGTCGACTATTTAGAGTCTTTGAAACAGGTAACTGTTTGCTCACCTGTCGTGTGGGCCCGATCACAGCCTGTGGGGAGGATCAGATGACAGCAAGTGCAAGGGCACACGTGTGACAAACCCGGGCAGTCCTGGGCCTGAGGTTGGATTTCCTCTTAGTCAGGGGGTCACTCCCTCTCGTCACTGGGCACAAGAGTTTATAGAGGATGCCCGCCAGTGACGGTCTCGTCGGGCACCTGCCGGGTGACACGGGGTGAGGGCTCCCCCTCGCCCCAACCTCCGTTTCCTCGTTCGTGACCCAGTGACGGTGCCGTGGGCCTCACTGTCAGGCACGGGAGCGAGCCAGTGCGCGAGGGGCGTCTGGCGCCGGCACACAACGTGCCGCAGCTGCCGCCCCGTCCGCGGGTGAAGAGTGGGGTCGGAGGCGCCGTGCGAACCCGCGGAAGCAGAGACCCTTTCTTTCTGCTCTTGCCTCCAGCGCCCCCGGCCCTCGGGGCGGACGCCTGGTCCTGGGACGTGCCCGGCCGCTGAGGAACCAGGACGCCCGGCACGGTGTCTGCAAGGAAAGGGCCCCCCGGCCGCCTCGGAGCTCCTGAGCCCGGCGAGGATCCTGGCTTTCCACAGAGAGCTTAGACAAAGCGCTGGCAGCGACCCCGGGGGCCATCAGTCACCGCTGGGGGTGTCAATTTAACAGGGACCCTCAGTCCTGCGGCCAGTTCACAGACCCCATAAATATTTGAAGCAGAGCCTCCGCGAGCGCTTTAAGGAATTGGTGGCCATCAGGCCCTCCGCCTTTGCCTGGGGCCCCTGTCGGTGGGCAGAGCCTGCGGGGACAGCCGGCCGCGCCCCGCGGACTCAGTGCAGCTCGGGTCGCGGAGGGCGTGTCCCCTGCTCCAAGACCTTTTGAGTGACGGCCCCGTGGTTCTCAAGTGGGCGTGACTCAGTCTCCCCAGGCCCAATTTGGGCGACGCCTGGAGACATTCTTTTTGTTGTCACAACTGGGAAGCTGCTCCTGGCGTCTGGCGGGTAGAAGGCAGGGACGCTGCTAGACATCGGGGCACAGCACGGCCCCCAGAGCAGCATTAGGCAGCCCGAGTGTCGCGGGGCGGGCTCGCCTCGTGGCTCCTGGCACCCTCGGCCACGGAGAACCGTTTTGAGACTGTCCTGACCCCAGGACCCCTCCCCATATTTTAAAAGATTTCTTTTGTCTACCAAATGAAATGCTTGATTTAAGTAATTATATATTTTAAATGTCGAAACATTAAAACCAACCAGAACTTTCTAATCAGTCCGTTTATTTAACATTTGTTGACGCCCAGAATCCGCCAGGCAGTGCGGTATGTGGACGGAAGAGACAAGTCGCTGCTGGCCGCTGCCCCAGGGGCCTCCCAGGGCAGTGGGAGAGGCACACTGACCACTCCGTGGTCCATCGTACGTGTGCCACGAGGCATGGGGTCAAGGGAAGGGTCGCTTGAACCTGGCTTTGGAGAATGAGAGATCATTCAGGAAGGACTGTCTGACTGAGCAGATGCCCTGGGCCATCGAGGTGCTCAGCACCTGGGGAGGTGGGGAAGGGTGTGACGGTCAGAGGGAACAGCATGTGCAAAGGCTCCGAGGCGTGACGCCAAACTTTGGCTGTGCCCCCGGAAGAACATGCATAGCCGCCCCTGGCAGGGGGTCACCCCCACCCAGCAGTGCCTTCCCCCCGGGACCCGGGGGCGGAGTAGGAATGCCTCCGTCCTGAGAGCAGCCGCCCAGAAAGGGAGGCAAGGAAGCCGTGGGGCTTGGCCTGCGCAGACCCTGCCCCAGGCTCCCCCGTCAGAGGCATCGCCTCTCTGCTCGCGAGGGGCTGCTGCAGGGCTGGAGGGGAAGGTCACCTCCCCAGGGCTCTCCCCTCCTGGACGTGTACCCCCAGGGCCCCTCCAGGCAATCAGGGAAGCCCCAGCCCACCCAGGCAGGAGGTAAAGCGCGTGGATTTTACATCAACGTGTTTTCGCTTTTTATGTCGACGCGCACGTGCCGAGTCCGCAGAAACCCACTTCCGCCAGCCGTAACGCCATGCAGACGCACCCGGAGTCCCGTGGACGGAACGACTCGGATTTATTTTGAAGCAAACAGGGGGCCCTTCAAGACTCGGGGAAACAGCGAGATCGAGCGAGCGGCAGCACGCTGAGCGGCCACCACGCGGACCAGCCCGCGGGCCGTGCGATGGGCCGGGCCGTGCAGCCCCGTGTCCTCGGACGGACACCCATCCGTTCTCGCCAGACGTGACCGCCCTGTGAGTGCCGTGTCCTCGGACGGGGCTGGGGACAGGAACAGGGCAGCTGCCCGTCGTTGTCCTCAAGGACCTGCTGCAAACCCTGCGGCCCTCCCCCACCCTCAAGGAGCCCCCCGATTGGAAGCCACTGTTGTCATCGCTTGGAGCATCTCAGTCTGCAGCGCCCTGTCACGGCCAGCTGTGCGGCGTCCGTGGGTTTCTGAGGGCCTCTCTCTCTCTCTCTCTCTCTGGTGGCCCTACCCCTTTG
Organism: Lyroderma lyra; assembly: GCA_004026885.1. Lineage (NCBI taxonomy): Eukaryota > Metazoa > Chordata > Mammalia > Chiroptera > Megadermatidae > Lyroderma > Lyroderma lyra. The sequence continues at coordinate 65,150 of PVJL010007767.1, read as the reverse complement.
TTGTGGGGCAGCGCTGATGCCACAAAGAGGACATGAACTGGGTCCCTGCCCAGGCAGGGCGTCACGCCCGCCGGTCCTGGTCTCTGGGACGCTCCCACCACCTTCAGACGCTGGGTGGCTTGTCACCTGAGCGCTGTCTCCTGCCTCCGCTCACGTCCTGGCCCCAGCAGAGAGGCACTGGGGGACACCCGTGACAGGGGGCCACGGCGGTCTTTGCGGTGTAACCCGGGGACCACAGTAAATCACGATCTGAAGCCAGAGGTCACTGATTAACCCGGCTGTGAGTGCCTGCCCGGGGCTGGAGCTCGGGGTCGCCTCAAACTGGGTCATTGCTTTGTGCTGTGGTTTTGTAGTGGCACTTGTGTGACAGTGGATGGCAGACCCCGGGATTGTCCTTGCCTTGGCGGCAGACCCCAGCCCTCGTTAGAGGCCTCCTCGCGGGGCGGAGGGGCCGGGGCCCAGCCTCGCAGGTGCTCCCAGGCCGGAGGAGCAGAGGGACAGGACCTGACCGAGTGGGGTCACCATGCAGGAGTGGCTGTGCCGGTCCCACATGCCAGGAACGCCACAGCGATGACCGGAGGCCTCTGGAGCCAGCCGGATGGGCCAGCCCTGCCGCGGTGGCAGGAAACAATTTGTCAAGCCCGCTGTCAGCAGACAACAGCGGTGGCGTGTCCTGAGCCCAGTGAGGTACATGCACCCTGCCCCCCACTACTGAGCAAGGGCCCCACCTGGGCTGGTAGGCAAACCAGAGGGGTGGCCTGGCCGGCGGCCAGGCAGAAGGGCTAAGCGCAGTCCCGTCCCTGCTGCCTGACTCACGTCCTGCCCCTCTGGGGGGCGTTCTGTGTGTGGCTGAGCATCTGCTCAGCAGGTATTTCCCTGAGCCCCCGCCAGGCCAGGTGAGAGGCTGGGGGCTGGGTCACCGCGGTCTCCCTGTAGGTCCTTGTGCTCCAGGCTCCTGGAGAGGCAGACAGCCCCAGCCCGAGTGGCCTGAGGAGGGTGTCCGGGAGAGCACAGGGTCCAGGAGCTCCCCGTGAGGGAGGAGATCAGGGAGGGCTGCCTGGAGGAAGTGGTGACGGAGGTGGCCCTGCGGATGGATGAGCGGGGGATGGCTGGGGACAGAGGTCCTGCAGGCAGGGCCAGGGCAGGGCAGGAAGCGGGGCAGTATCTTTCCATAATCCCCACGCAGAAGGTGCCAGAAGGAAGGCGCTGCCTCTTTGCAGCCCCACGGTGGCTCTCTCGTCCCCGTGAACGTGTGTTTTTAGCGGAGGCAAAAAGTTCTTCAAGACTCAGGAGGCACCGACGTCTGCACGGTGCAGGTTTCCTGCCCACCGCTGCCCAGGTCCCTTCCCAGAGACACGCACCTGCCCGGTTCCTGCAAGTCCTTCCGGGTGGCCTGGATAGTCCACGCAGGCGCGGGGCACACGCAGACACCCCTCTTTTTACGCCGATGGTCGCGTACTCCCACACGGCCCCGCCCGCTGCTTGGCTGTCTACCTGGTGCCGACGAGAGAACGCGCGTGTGTCCCTCTCTTTGCACAAGTGTGAGGACACCTGAGAGCGAATTCCCAGACGAGGAATTGCTGGGTCAGAGCAGAGGAGCATTTGTCGTTTTGGGAGTCCTGGTTAACCCCACTCCCCACTGTGAGGTGGTACAGTTTCACTCCCACCTGCAGTGCTTGGGGGTCCCTGTCCCCCCCAACACCCACCCTGTATGAGGATTCAATTCAGCATTTACCGTTTGAGCCCCGACAATGGGCTGGGTGTAGTTTGGGGCAGTCAAGAAGACGGACTCAGAGTGGGGAGACGGGAGCAGTTAACCAGGCGCTTACTCCCTGAGCCCAGCGAGGGGCCCTCCGTGCGTCTGTCCCCCAGGTGGTGGAGGGCCTGCGTGACCGCACTACAGGGGAGCTGGGGTCTGGCCACCAGGGTGCAGACGGCTGACAGAGCCCTGGGGTGTTGGGAAGTCAAGGAGGAGCAGGGCTCCTACACTGTGCTCGGGTGATGTCCCCGCTGCCCTCGTGCCCTCCAGGGGTGGCAGGGTGGTGGCCGGGGCAGAGGCGTTACCTGATCATCGAGCCCTGGGCTCAGACCTGCGTCCACACCCCAGCCCCACCCTCCCCGGCTGTGGGCCTGCCGCCGAGGCCCCCGAAGGCCTGGGCTCTGCTGTGAACGTGGACATCCCCCTCCCTCACCGGAGCCCTGAGGGTGTGACAGGCACGCCGCCCACGGCAGTGGGGGGTGCGTCCCTCTTTCTTTCCCCTCGATGTGGGGGGCAGGTGGCCCAGGAGCTACGTGCACACCTGTGTGGGCCTGGACCCCAGCTCTCCTCCTCACCTGCCCTGTCTGTGCCTTGGTTTGCTCACCTGTGAAGTGGGGGTCCTGGGGGGCTGTGACGATGCAGGGTGCCACCATCGGCGAAGCTCCAGGAGGCCCTGGGCCGTGGCACGCTGCGGAAACGCCGTGCCGCGAAGCCGGGGAGACGGGATCCGGGCAGAGGATGGAGTGACAGGTGACAGAGTGGCAGCGGCCTGGTGACGCCGACGGAGACCCTGCTAAGGACGGGAGAAGCGGGGCGAGGGAGGCGGGCGGCCACAGAGGCCGGGACGAAGGCCCAGCGTGCTGCGGTCTCCGCGTGTCCACGCAGCGAACCGGAGCTTTGCGGCGTGAACCTCACACTCGGGGGACGGCCGCCCGGAGGGCTCCAGCCCGTGGACCTGCGGTCCTCTCCCTCCGCCCGTGCATGGCGGCGTCCTGCGTCCGGGCCCTCCCTGCGGGGGGCTGCGCGGGGGGTGGGCGCCCCCCTTTCCTGGGCGTCCCCGTTTGGGTATCTGGGAGAACGCTCGTGCCCGCAGCTGGGGCCCGTCCTCTCCGCCTCATGGGACCCCTTGGAGGTGAAGGAACCTCACGGGGGCAGAGGGCGGCGCGCTGGTCCGTCCGGGCTAAAATCCCAGCTCTGCTGCCCAGCAGCTCTGTGACCCTGAGCAAGCTGCTTAACCCCTCCGTGTCTCAGTGTCCCCCCTAAAATGATGCAAATACCAGGATGAAGTAGAGGCCTTGCTGTCTGTGGTGATGCTGCTGTTTTGTTTCTAATTGAATGTGTCGGTGACGCGGTCAGAAATCACACGGGTGCCGGGGTGTGCACCCGCGTGGTGAGGCGCTTCTCAGGACAACGTGCCAGAGGAAGCGTTCTCAGGGTGCAAACCAGTGTCCTGGCTGCTCCTCCTCCCTGTGAGCCCAGAAACGGGCTTTAGTCTCCAGGGATCCGACCCACCACCCCTCCAATTCAGCCGCGCCCTGCTGCAGCCTCGGGGCCCTGCCTTGCCGTCCCCTGTGCGGTCCCCTCTGCGGTCCCCCCCTCCCTGGCCCTCAGTCCTTGTGAACAGTGGTGGGTTGGGTCAAAGCAGGTTCTGGCTTCCAGTTCCACCTGATGTCTCCTCAGGCACGTTTAGTCCCTCGGGGCCTCAGTGTGCCCGTCTGTGAAATGGGGACCCTTCCAGGAGCTCGTGTCTCAGGGTGAGATGAGTCAGTGAGGCCTAAAGCACAGAGCCTGGCTCACCGGGCAAGCTATTATTACTGTTGTTGTTGTTAATGAAAATCAGGGCCAGCACCGACCGTCCTGGTGCAGGGGGACAGAGGTGGGACACAGTGCTCCCCCGGGCCGCATGCCAGCCAGCAGCACGGTCATTCGGGCCCCGCGGCTCCCCCCGTCACCAGCCCGCATGGGAGGGGGCTGAGAAAGCCGAGGTTCCCAGACGCCCTGACGGGCGGAGCAGGGATTCGAACCCCAGCCCGCCTGGCTCTGACCCGGAAGCCGGTTTCCCTTCCGTTGGCGCTCAGGGCCATCCGTGCCCGGCACGCAGGTCCCCACATCTGTGTGCACCCATGCAACCCCCTCCGCAGGCATGCTGCGCATGTGCCTACCTGCTTCCGGGAAGGGGTTAAAGAGGCTTAGAGTAAGGGGCGCAGGGACAATAGAGAAGCCGTTTACACGAGAGTGGGAACGCAGGGTCCCGTGATGGTGACAGGGTGTAGGAGGGGGTACCGGGACTGGGCACGTGGCTCGGGGCAGTGGTGACCGCTGCCTGGAAGGACGAGGTCTGAGCGTCCTGGTCGTCACAGCAAAACAGGGGCTGGTATGTGTCCCAGGGTGTTGACTTCCCAGTCAAAGGACACAACCTGCAGGACTTTCCCTCCAGCCCTGAGCACTGAGGCTGTCTATGCAGTGGACAGGGGGCGAGTGGTGACTTGTGTCCCATAGCACACGCCACAGCCTTGGGAGAGGGAGAGCTGCTCTCTGCCTACCCCGCACCCCGTCCCCGGGCCACAGCGGGCTCCCTGGGGTTCCCACAGCTTCTCGACCTGAGCGGGTTACCCACGAGAACCTGTGGAGAAGCCTCCGCTCTGCCCTGAGGTCTCGGCTTGTAGGGGTCGAGGCTGTCCACCCCAGTGCACGCCTGTGTGCTCCAGGCCCCTTCAGGGCCACCTGCCCGGCTCCGGGAGGCCCGTCACTATGTTTACTGTGGGGACCTACTCCCCTCCCTGACCCCTCCCCTCCCACACCCCACCTCAACGCACATCGATTCTCCCCTCTGCTATGAATCTCAGCTAAGAGCTCCCCAGGGCCCCAAGCCCTCCAGGACTAGCAGCTCTGTCTGCTGGCAGCTGGCAGTGATGTAGTAACAGGAAGCAGGTGCGAGGCTGGAGGTGGGGCGCGTGGGGGGTGGGACCCTGGTGTTTAGCTCACATTGGACCAGATTCCAGAATTGATACCCCACCACACCACACACACACACACACACACACACACACCCCAGACCACACACTTACAGACACGTGCATGCACACACCCCCCACACACACAGACCCCCCCCCGCCCCCCCAGAAGCCTGCAGCCAGAAGCTTGTGGGTTAAGTCCTAGTGGCCTCCAGTAGCCTACTCCCTGCTGTTACTGATGATTTATTCACTGGACACACACAGACTGCTGCGGGCCTACTGTGTGCTAGTGCTGTCCTGGGTGTGAAGTGGGCAGAACAGGGTCAGAGCACGTCTGCAGGAGCTGGAGTTCATGGTCAGGCAGCAGGAGCCCAGCAGTATGTCTGTGTGTGTGTGTCCGTGTGCATCCGTGTGCGTGTGTGCATGCATGTATGTGCATCCATGTGCATGTGCGTGTGCACGTGTGTGTGCACATCAGTGTGTGTGCATCTCTGTGTGTGCATGCATGCATGTGCACATGTGTATGCACATGTGTGCATGTCTCTGTGTGTGCGTGTGCATATGTGTGTGCACGTGTGTGCGCACATCTCTGTGTGTGCACATCTGTGTGTGTGTGCGTGTACATCCGTGTGTGCATGCGTGTGTGTGCACGTGTGTGTGTGTGTGTGCATCCCCTGGTCAGCACACTCTGTCAGCTCTACCCCTCCCGGGCAGCTGCGTCTGGCTGTTCAGGTTGTATACTGAACGAAGCACCTGGTCCAGGAACATGAGGATGAAACCTTCCGGCTCTGTCCTTGCCAAGGGGCTGGGCCTGTCCGGAGAAAGCAATGTCCTTTGCATGTTCACACAGAGGCCTGCCAGCTGCGGCCACCGGGAGGGGTGTCTTTTTGTGATTCTGCAGCCTCAGCAGTGGGCTTCTGCTGGCTCAGACCCAGAGGTGCCCCGTCAGCAGGCTGAGGCTGGAAGGAGGCAGGCTGCCCCGAGGCCTCCGCAGGGCCGCTCTCCCGCCTGTGACGTGTTAGAGGGCCTTACCTGCCCCTGTGCACTTGGAGCCTGACTTGGAAGCTTAGCACTCCCCCAGGGCCCGTGAACAGTCCCACGATGGGGGCGTGGGCTCTGCTCACTGGTGTGATTAGCATAGTGCTGCCCATCAGGGCCACTGATTCTTCCTTTTACCCCCAAATAGTCTGAACCCCACATCCTGGCCCTGTCCTGGGACTGTATGGTGATTCCACCCTGGCCCCAGCCACAGGGGCGAGAAGGAGCCCTGGACAAGGAAATCAAGGTGCTGCTTAACAGCTGTGTGCTGTGTGTCCCTAGATGCGTTGCTTGACCTCTCTGTGTTTATCAGCTAGCGCTTCCATATTACTGCCCAACAAACCAGCAGACTTGGCGACCTCAGACATCCATTGTCACACTGCCGGGTCTACAGGTCCACTGGGGTTCGAGGCCTGGCTGGGCTCAGCAGGGCGGCTGTGCTGCGGGCTGAGGGCGGGGCTCAGGCTGGCTCCTCCTCCCGTCATCAGGTTCTCCTTGGAATCTGGCCAGCTAGGCCTGGCGTGCTGTGGTACAGGGCAGGGGGGCAGCGCTTCACCCCAGAATGGTCATCATAACATGGGCCAAAGTAAGCTGCCTTAGCAGGTCAAACAGACGCGTGTACAGGCCCCGTCCCCCGTGTCACAAGGTCACAGGGGAGGGGAAGGACTGAAGAGTGAGCTTAACTTCTCTTTCTCTTTCTCTTTCTCTTTCTTTTCTTCCTCCCCCTTCTCACGCCTCCCGTGTGCAGGTGTCTGTGTGTGCGCATGTGCGCGCATGTGCGTGTAAATCCCCTGACCAGCACGCCCTGTCAGCTCCACCTTCAGAATGTATCCAGGACTCCCCCACTTCCCACCACCCCCACACTGGTTTTGCTCACGGCCGCACCCCCAGGGTCTAGAACAGTGCCTGGTACCTACCGGGGGGCTTAAGAAGTGTTTGTTGAACGAATGCGTGAAATGCATGAATTAGTCGCTCGGTTGTCTTTCAGTGCTGCTTCCAAGCACGCGTTGTACTGTATCGGGTTGTCACGGGTGCGAATTCCGTTGGACAAGAAACTACCACGATCCTTTTCATTTTTGCTTTGTGGGGGTGGGGGGTTAGGAAGGAAACGATTCAGAGACGAGCAGAAATGGGAGCTGGATGGATGCTAGCGCAGGGCTTCCCCCCGATTCCTGACGCACATGGACAAGTCGCGGTGGTGGGGCTGGACTCAGAAGACACGGGGTCAGGGGGTCACACACGGCAGGAAGGGGTGGGGCAGAGGGCGGGGACCTTCAGACCCCTCTTCACCTCCGAAGTTTTCCCGTTGGAAGGACGGGTATTTATTACACACCGTCTGCCTGAGTCCATTTGCTGCAGATGCTTTATCTGTGACTTTATTGTTAGGGCCATCGATTTCACCTTGTAGATAAAGTGACATCTTTCCCCAGCTTCGATTTGTATTTCTTGTATCCTGAAGGGTATTCTCCAGAGGTGTGTTTGGCAGGCTAGTGGACAGCCACCCGGGGTGGGACAGACGGGAGTCACAGCACTAGATCTGCCACGAGCCACATGGGCTAAGGTGACATCGGCTCTCTGAGCCTCAGTCTAAGGTGACAGTTTCCCTCACTCCACGGGCCTTCCCCGCCCTCTCCGTCAGCAGGGCCATTTCCTCAGCGCAGGTGGGGGAGTCAGCTGCTGGACCTGTCTCTCACTACCTGGTGAATGAGCCATCATGCCGAGGGCCCGGTGTCTTTTGTGAAGGTGATGCTTGTTAACACAGAGACAATTTCAGGTGGCAGGTTTGGGGGCAGGGAGACAAACTGAGGCGATGTCCTAGAGTGCCGTTGCTCTACAGTTGAGGGTAGCAAGGCTCAGAGGAGGGGAGAGTGCCCCCTGTGTCACACAGGGAGCCTGGGGCGGAGCCAGCGTGAGGCCGGGACGCCGAGGCCCCACCCCGGGCGGCACTTTTTCCACGAGCTGAAATGCAGGGCGTCGTTTCCACGGGGTCCGAGCCTGTGTGATGGCGACGCAACCTGCACGCCGTGGAAGGCACCTGCCGTGAGTCCTTCCTCGATAGCGGCCCCTTAGCTCGTGTCCCGCCCTCAGCCACGGCCACGCGAGTCTTAGCCACCGCGAAGCACGGCCCGTCCGTCCTTACTGGGAATAACGGAAAACGAGTCAACCGGCGTCTTCAAGAAGAGGGAGCCCCCGGGGCCAGCAGAAGGGACCGGGCATGGAATGAAGGGTGTCATTCACTGCACGGAAGCTTCCAGAGGCCAGCTAGCGGCCCTCCGGCCTGCTCCGGAGCGCAGGGAGGGTCTGGGCGAGCATGAGAAAGGCCAAAGGCGGGTTGGGGGCGCAGGACCGGGGGCAGAGCCTGGGCACCAGCCCCGAGCGCGGGGAGGAAACGTCAGGGTCGTCGGTGTAGAAGTGACTCAGTCTTCCGAGTCCCCTGGGGCCCCGGGACCGGATGGGACACAGGGGAGGGCGTTTCAGTTAGAAACGGGTGTAGCTGCCCGTACTGAAGTCCGAAAGCACGATGGCTTCAAGGCAGCGGGGGGGCTTACTCGTCCTTGGGGGCAGGGCTCGGGGGTCTCACGGGGGTCCCCTGGACAGCGGGCTCCTTTGTTCCCCAACATCTCAACCCAAGGCTTTCGTCCTCACGGTGTTTTGGAGAACACGAACTGTCAACGAAGACCTCCTGCCCGTGACACGGTGCCGTGTGCAGTGGTTCGTGCCATCTCCCATCCCGGGTCGCACTATCGCCACGTTGTTTTATCGGGGCGGGACAGCGGGGGGTTAAGGAACTAGATTCCGGCGCTGGTCTCTCGGGCCCCTTACTGGGTGTTGGCGCGTTCAGCACGTCCGTCCGCCTGTCCTTCCGCAGACGACGCGGGGCGCGCGCACCTCCTCTCGCGTGCGCGCGCTCGTCAGTGCGCCGAGTGTGCAGCGTGCTGGCACGTACGCGTTACGATCTGGGGTGCATTTTTCAGCCCCACCAGCTGTTTACTTTGTGCTGGAAATTCTCCAAGGTCTTTTCGCACGTCGCCACGTTTCATTTCTGTAACGACGCCCCAAATCGAATCGTCTCCCGTGGCCCGATGTTGAAACTGAGACTCAGAGCAGACAGATAACTTGTCACCTCGTAGGGATTGGCAGAGGCAAGACCCCAACCCCTTCGGGTCCACTGGCCCCCGAGCGCCGGGCCTGGCCTCAGACCACCCTGCTCCCAGTCTTAGCGCGGGGCAAACAGCCTGTAGGTGCAGGAGCTGCTGCTATTGATCTGTCCGGCATTGATCCCTGGGCTTCCCGGGGCAGTGTGTGCCAGAAAGGAGGCCTTGGTGCCCATCTGCAGCCCATTCCTATTATGTCAAACCAGCTGCCACCTCTCCCTGCAGTCCCCTTAGGCAGCTGGGACCGGGAGCCCCCTGAGAGCCAGCCCTTCCCCAGTGCCAGCAGATGCCCAGCGCTCTGTGACGCGCACACAATTCAGCTGAAAGCCACGCTTAAAAAAATCACTGACAAACAGGAGGTTCTGGGGACTAAAACCAAGACACAAGAAGGACAAAGTAGGGAGATGGGTGTCTAGGGTAGAGAAGGCTTGGGCCATACGTCCCCAAGTTGCTGTGGGTGGAAGGGGCCCCATGGTGAACTGGGGAAAGCCTTGTTCTGGGGTCAGGCCAACCTGGGGCGCAGTCTCTGAGTGACCTTGAGCGAGTGTCCTTATTATTTCCTGTGGCCGCCTCTGTAAGATGGGGTGATGCTGCCTACCCCACAGGCTGCAGTGAGGACCGTACACAAGAAAGTGCTCAGAGTGGGTGTACGTGCTGGGCATGTGTTTATGCCCCTAAGAGCAGAGGTCCTAGAAGTCGGTGTCCTATTTCTAGACGAGTTTTGGGCACACAGCAGGGTGAGGAAATGTCGTTGCATAAATGAGTATTCAATAGATAGATGTGAGTTCTTCCCTCCATCCATTCTATGTGGGTCCTAGAGGGAGGTGGGGGGAGCAGGGTACGGGACCTGGGGACAGCACACGAGAGTCCCTGTCCCAGTTCCACCCCCTGCTGGCTGTGCAGCCTTAGGCGAATACCCTCATCTCTTGGGGTCTCAGCCTCCTCACTAGGAAATAGGGACAACATTAATCCTTAACGCATAGGGGTATCGTAAGAATTCTAAGAGCTTCAAACTTGTAAAACACTTAGAGCCTGGCACAGGGGAAGGACTCAGCTCGTGTCAATCGGCACCCTCACGAGAACGTCCAATGACCTGGCAGGAGGAAGGTGTGTTGGTTAGATACGTTGTTGGGTAATAAACTCTTCCGTGGCTTACAACCACCAGCATTTTATCTGCTCCCTCCTATGGGCTAGCAGTTTGGAATGGCTCTGCAGGGTGGTTTGGGGCTGGTCTCACCTGGGTCCTGCGTGCAGCTGTACTCATCAGACAGTTCGACCAGGGCTGGGTAGGCTGGTGGTTGGTGCCCGCCATCAGTTGGCTGGGTGTTCAGCTCTTCTCTGCTCCACGTGGCCTCTCATCCTCCAGGAGGCCGGCTCAGGCCTTTGCACCTGGCGGTCTAAGGGCCCAGGCTCAGAACTCCCGCAGTGTCATTTCTGCCACTTTCTATTGGTCCAAGCATGTGACAAGGCCAGCCCAAGGAGTGGGGAGCCAGACTTCCTTGCTAGGAGGAGCGGGGGAGTCAGCCATGCTGCCAAGATTCTTGTGATCGGCTTAGCCAACAGTCCTCCCCAGGAGGGAGCTCCATTCGTGAGGCCCTGCTGACTGCTGGGCACGTGGACTGCCGTAGCTGTCGTCCACACAGCCAGGCTAGCTCCCCGGGGAAGTGAGGACCTCCCTGCGCCGGCAATATTCAAGCCAAGTCTGCAGAGCCGACAAGATGACTGTGACGGTGGGACCCAGGCTGTGCACTAGGGGCTGGGAGGAGGGCACCGGGGTTTCTTTCTGTCAGTGAGAATTGCAGGATTTAAAGAAAATGCATGACAGCAAACTGGACTGTGGACGAGAGGTAGGGTTTCCCTGGAGTGGGAGCATTGCCACATCGTGTTGGTTTTGCTGACGACCAACAGGGGACTGTCAGCGGAGGCGTGTGGTGCTCCCAGGCACTAAGGACAGAGAGCAGAATGGCTTTTGAGGGGCCTTCATTGACAGGAGAATAGGACGACCTGGCACAGCTCTTCCCCACGCACGTGCCCACCGCTCCTGCCTCCAGACTTCCGAAGCTTCTGAGTTTGGGGTGACAACGTGAGTTACAATTCTGGGTGGGATGGAGTTGTTAGCTGCGGGCAGCCCCTCCGAGGACACAGGCTGTTATGTAAAACGTAAAGGGGTTCCCTTTGAGTCCTGCGGGTTCTGGGGCCGCAGCTCCTTCTCCGGGGCCCTTTGTGGTCTGGGGGCGGGCCTGTGAGTCCAGACCTGGTCTCGTCGATGTTGGGGCCGGGGCCAGAGAGATGGCCTCTCCCTGGACCAAAGACACAACATTGGAGACCGGGGCGAGTTTCAAACGCCTGGTTGGTTTTCTCCTCCCGACGTTTGCCACATCCTAGAGTTGTGCAGGGTGGGGGGTCGGTGAACCCGAAAAGGCTGCGTTGTGTGCTTGGGGAAGAGCCTTTGGACCCGCGCGGAGAAAGGACGGGAGGGGGCCGGAAAGGGGTGGAGCCGGGGTGGTGTGAGAGGGGGCTGCGTGGTGATGGGTTCGTTCCATTTCGTTCATAAATCAAAGAAGCAGACGGCACGGGCAGACAGAGGAAGGCGCGCCCCTTGATGACGGGCCATTTGTCTCAGCAGCCGACTTGGGAGATCAGGGCGAGGCCCGCGGAAAGGGGGCGTCATTTGTCTTAAGTGATTAAAGAAAGACGAGGCGACTGACACCCTATTATGCGGGGGCTCGGCAGGTTTTCACAAGGGGGGGGTAAAATTTGTCTTGCTCTGTGTCTGCTAAGCAGCACTGAAGCTGAGGAGGGACCCAAATTAAGTCGCGGAGAAAAGCAGTTCTGTAAGATTTGGAGAATAAATGAGCTCAACTATGTCACTGGAGGAAACTGAGGCCCAGGGAGAAAAATGGCTTGTTTGAGAGACCTGGTAGATGAACGACCTTCCCCTCCCCATAGCTTTTTCACTCGTGGGGACTTACTCTAGTTCCAAGATTATGATCAATTCTTGCAAGTGTCCCGTGTGTGCGTGTGAAAATAATATGTATTTAATTGTGAGTTTCAGATATGTAGGTAGGTAGGTAGGTAGGTAGGTAGGTGTCTCAAGGTAATTAAGTGTACTCTTCAAATTTCGTTTATCCTGATCGGTCTTCTCGTACGCTGACCTGTCAGGGGCTGAGGAAGTAACGCTCACATATTCAACTACGGTGGCAGATTTAGCAAATTCTCTCATTTTCCTAATTTTGCTTTGTGTGCATTTTCGAGGCTATATTTTTCAGTGAATCCAAGTCCAATGTTTTTCTGTCCTCCTGTCCATCTTTGTTATACAATTAGGTAGTGACCCTCTTTATCCTTAATAATGGTTAATGTTTTCCAGTCTATTTTGTTTAATGTTAAATAGCTATATTGAGTTTATTTGGATAGTATTTGCTTGGTACAACTTCCCCACTCTTTTCCATCCAACCTTTCTCTGTCCTCATATTTTAGGGATGTCTCCGGTCATAGCATGAAGCTGTATTTTAGAAATCCAATAGGATGATTTCTGTCCTTTTAATGGACATTAATAAATATTAGTTTAGGCCATTTATAAATATTGTAATAACTGATACGCACGGTTATTTCCATCACCTTATTTCGTGTCTATTCATTTTCCCCGCCTTTGCTATGGTCCTTGTTTTTCTCTTGTCTTGCTTTCTGTAAAACTGATTTTCTTTATTCCACCTTTCACGCTAGGCATACCTTATAAATTGACTCTTTTAGCAACTACTCCTTAAAGTTTCAAGACGCCTTCTGGGCTTACTACCTCTCCGTTCTGCCTGTACACAGGATTCTAGAAGGCTTTAATTCTGATACCTCCTTGAGTATCTTTCATATGGTCCTGTAATATATTTGCACTCTGTGTTTTTATACTTCTCAAATTACTATTTTATGGAGTCAGTACTTGCTTAGATTACCAATTTCTTGACTTACTGTTGTTCATTGTATTTTATTTTTTCCTTTTGGGTTTCATTTAGTTCTCTCTGGAGCACATTTGTTCCTAGTATTTTTCAGCAAGGCATTTAGAAGTAAGCCTTCTTCATCTTTTCCTGAAAATGTCTTTATTTCATGTTCACTACTGAGTGGTCATTAGCTGGATATAGAATTCTGAATCTTCAGTTATTTCTTCTTGGTAATGTGACAGTGTTATTCCATTGTCTCTGGCTTCTGTCAAGATGCCTGCTATAGACGTAACTGCCATATACTTTAGGCAATCTCTCTCTCTCTCTCTCTCTCTCTGTCTCTCTCTGTCTCTCTCTCTCTGTCTGTCTGTCTCTCTCTGTCTGTCTCTCTCTCTCTCTGTCTCTGTCTGTCTCTCTCTCTCTCTCTGTCTCTCTCTGTCTGTCTGTCTGTCTGTCTCTCTCTCTCTCTGCCTGTCTGTCTCTCTCTCTCTCTCTCGACCTTTGTCTTTGAGATTCTAGAGTTCTGCTGAAAGACACATTTATTTTTATTTATCCTAATTGGAACTTGTGACACTTGAATCTGAGGATTTGTATTTTTTCAGCACTTCTGGAAACTTCTGTCATTATATATTTAAATATTACCCTCCTTGCTTTCTCCTTTCTTTCCTTCTGGAACTTCTATTAATATTGTAGGATTGACTCATTTTTTACTTCAGTGGCTTATAGTCTCTTCCATGTTCTCTATCTCTCTAAGTAATATTTTAGGTAATTTTCTCAGATGCATCTTTGAGTCTGCTATATTTTTCTGCATCATGAAGACTATTGAGGTTCAAATTCAGGCCTTGTGATCTTTCTGTGCTTCAGTTTTATCATCTTTAGAATGGGAGTTACCATATTACCTACCCACCTAATATTATTTTGAGGTTAAATGAATCTATCTATCTATCTATCTATCTGTCTGTCTGTCTGTCTGTCTGAGAGCAGTACCTGGTCCACAGTAAGTGCTGCAGAAAGGTTAAACATTAACTTAAGAATCTGCTTTATGGTCTCTGTCCAACAGTTTTATTACTTGATATCCTTAAACACACTCTGCTGATTATGTGTCTTATGTCTCCACTCATAAAATGTCATTTTCTTGGAGGTTCTGTAATCTTGGCCTCTGGGGCTTTCTCTGTGAGAATCCTGTGTGTCTCAGCTTCAACCTCAAGGGTACCACAGGCTCAAGGACATCAGGAGTGTCACTGCCAGGGAGTTCACTGGCTCTGGGCACCGTTTCCTCTTCATTTACTGACTGGAGGTTTGTGAGTCATATGGATGGTATGAGTCTCAGATGCCCATGGGATACAGACCTGTGGTCACTTGTTCTCAAGAGAGATTCTCCCTAGTCCCCATTTAGAGCTCAAGTTAAGAAAGACAAGCTTCCTTGTGATCTCTTGTGCTAAAAGGCAGAATTCCCCCACCTGATCTACTGTTTTGCTGAGGGAATAGCCCCTTCAAGGGTCCTGGCTTGTGTGGTGGTCTCAGTTCTGGGTCCCTGACTCGCTCTGTGTACGAGATCAGTTAATTAAGTTTGCAAACTTGTCCTAGAAAAAGTGCTACATGCCTCATTGCTGAATATCACTGCGGTCACCTTCAAAGGACTCCCCTTGGGAAGCTGTGCACTGACGTCGGTGCCTAGTCCACCCTTCAAAGCCATTTTGGAACTCTTTTTCTGGAATGGCCATCAGGGCTGTCATTGTTCCCCAAATCTGACAAGTTTGCAAACTTGCCGCTGTGTCTTACGTTGGCAGCAGTATGTAAACAGCTTGGTAACGTGTCAAAACCTTGGCCCATTTCCCATGAGCACCAGAGCCCTGCATGGAGGAGCCACTATAGGTCCAAAACGGCTCCTGCCTGCGACAGCCCCCACCTCCTGGTTAATTCCTGCCAGACCCTGAGCCAGTCTGGGCTGGCTCTGGGGACACGAGGATGAACGAGACAGCACCAGCCCTCAGGGACTCCAGGCATGTGAGCAAGTAATTGGAGTGTAGCCTGATGTGACGGATGCGTGCTGGGGGCGTGGAGGTCAGGGAAGTCCTCCCGCGGCAGATGGAGACGGTGGGGGTGGGGGCGGGAGGGGTGGCAGGCAGGGACCTGCCGTTCAGAGAGGCTGGGGAAGTAGAAATGCTTCCGTGAGGGGTAGTTTTGGGCACTTGGATCTCCCAGAATCAGTAGGAAGCCCTCTGGAGTTTTCACGTGGGGCAGCAACTGCATGTTCGATTGTGTCTCACGAAGCTACCCAGCGTTTCCAGGTGCGTCACTGCATCTGACCCCCCTCCCCCACCCTCTACCCGCTGTGAGTGAGGATGGCAGGTGAGACAGTCCCCGGCTTCCAGGTGAGTGCCCTGAGCTGTGGAGGGGGACACGACTTGCTGGGGGCTTAGGGTCCCCACCGTGCCAGGCTCAGGTGGGACCGCTTGCCCCAGAGCTCCTGGTCGCTGGTGCAGGGCAGCTCCCCAAGGGGACACTTATTTACAGAAGCCGTGGAGCAGAGTTGAAATGGTAATATTTGGTGGTAGTGACAAGAACATCTCTGCCTCTTCCCAAGTGCCTGCTGTGAGCCGGGGCAGCCCTGTCCCCCTGTCCTACGTGTGTCGTCTGTGACCATCGGTGAACTAGCGATGCTCTCATCTTACAGTGACGGAGACCGAGGTTCCACAGAGCTCAGCTCCTCCCTGTCTGGTTACAGATCTGGCGTTGAGTCCAGCTGGCTCGGTCCTTAGCCACTGTGACCTCCCACTGGCCCGGTGCCTTCCTCCAGCTGATGGTGAACTTGGTTCCCGAGACTGGGCCCCCAGCCAGCACCAGGCCAGCTCCCCACTCTCCCCTCCCCCGCTCTGAGGGTTGGATTCCTTAAAGGAGCCCAGCCTAGTCGCTCTGGTGGGTGCTCCGTAACCACCAAGCGGGGAGGTGCTAGAGCGAACACGATACAACGATACAGCTTCTGCTCTGTGAACTGTGAGCACCGTGCATCTGCCTGTGGGGGCAGGTGGCGCTGGGCTAATGCCTGCAGGTTCCTAAGTTACACTTGACATTCCGACCCCCCGAGGGGGAGTTGGCAGGCGTCGGAGCCTTGGGCAGAAACGAGTCCCCTTGGAAAGGGCTTAGCACTTGGGGGGCGACTCTCTCTCTCACTGAGGGACTGTATCATTGTGTGGCTTCTAATCTGCCTTTCTGGGTGGCCCTGCCCAATCGGACGCCCTTCCAGGCTCGGACTCGCGTCCTCTAGGTGCTCTGTAAACGTCCTTGAAAAAAATGAACTGAGGAGCAAATCGCACCCAGGAAGACCGTGACCCCCTGGGGTGGCGAATTCTATGTGGAAGCAGACAGTGTCCAGCCAGGGGATGAGTCATCCAAGAAGTCTTCCTGGAGGAGGCGGACAGGGGGCATTCTCCTGCGGGGAGAGCGGGGCCAGGCCTGAAGCAGGGGAGGGCTCCTCTGCCAGGGTAGGGGCACCGGAGCGCAGCCGGAGCGCGCGTCTGGGCCGCGGGAGGCGCTCAGGTCCGCCTGGCCTCTGAGCAGCTCGCCACGTCGGGGAGTGGCTCTCTGTCCCTAAGCCTTTTTCCTCCCCTGGGAAGTGAGGACAGTGACAAATCATTCCAGTGGGAGGCTGGGTTCCTCCGCCACCCAGGACACCACCCGCCGCCTCCCCGCACCCTTCTGACCCCCGAGGGAGACCCCGCGCCGGGTGCGCAGAGGCCGTCCCTGCGCCAAGGTCGTGGGATCGCAGCAGCCGCGCAGCCGGGACGGCAGGGCCCCGGGGCTCCTTCCCGGTACTTCCGGCTCGGTGCCAGCGCTGGGCGTGGCTTGTCGGCCCGGCGCGCGTGCCTGTCGGCCCAAATGGTTCGCTGGCTCACTCCTGTCCCGGGCTGTCCCTCCCGCCTCGCCTCCCATTGTCCCCTCCACCACCTCTCTGGCTCCACGTGGGCCTTTCAGCAGTTTCTGGAGCACCTACCAGGCCCGGGCCAGGCACCCCTGATGGCAGAGTGGAATCTAAGTGTGGTCCCCGCCCTCCCGGGGCTCACGTGCTGGCGGGGGGACAGACACTGGGGTCCCCTGCAGCGACGGAATCTGTGAACGCCTCCGTGCTCCCTCGTGGAGAGGTGGCCCAGGTTCTGAGGGGAGCAGTCCGAGTTCCCCAGGGGGGCGGGGATAGGGGGCCCTCTTGCTCTGTGTACCCTGTGTACAGAGCTGCGGCCCCTGTCCCAGACGTGTGATGTGGGCAGGGCTGCTCAGAGACATGTCGATTAAAATTGCTAACGTTGTCTAGTTATCTCAAGATTTGCGAAACCTCAGTACGTTGACTCTCCTAACAACTTATGAGGCAGCAAAGGAAAGAGGTTTAGTGACGGCTTGAGCCAATCCTTGAAGCCCGAATCGGTCCAAAGTGATGGGAAATAGAGCCCGGGACAGGGCAAGGGTGTTGAGGGCTGTCCCCACGGAGCTTTGGGAACAGCAGCTGGCACGTTGGCACAGGGTCAACACCTGGCCAGCCGCTGTCCCCCTCAACTGGAACGTCTAATGTTCTCACTGAAGGGAGGATAAGTCTGACGTCCAGGGGCAGGCAGAGCCTTGAACGAGGTCCCACAACATGTCAGTAGTGCAGCTGTGACAGGGGACAGAGCCCAGATCCCTGGTTCTCAGCACCCCCCACCCCCGAGATACCAGGGCAGCTTCTGCTGAGACCCAGCGACTTCCGTGTCAGCACTGGGTGGTCATCATACCTGGAGGTATCACCTGAGTCCTATAAACATGGGAGCAAAATTTAAAGGCCATAAACATTCACGAGGCTATAAACCTGTCACAGAAAAGCCACCTGAAACTTGGCTTCTCTGGTGGCGCCCCATAAAGTTCGCTCACTGTGGGGCAGCTCATATTTAAAGCTGCTTATTGTCACAACAGCCCTTAATGATCCAGCATCACCAACACTTAATTACCCTTTACGAGATTAGAGCAGAATTAGGTCATCGGATCAAGCACTTGAACTTGTGACTCGGCCGCCGTTATGTGGGGGCGCACACAGACGGGGAATTGCGTAAGTGCCCTTTGGGTTTTGCTCAAGCAGAGCGTGGGCGGCGTGGAGCCGCGGGCCTGGAGTTACTCAGATGTGTTTAATTTGCAGGAGCGTCGTTTCCCCGGGCTGCTCACTCTGATTTTTCTGTTGGTAAGACGTACATTAGAAAGTTCCTCTCCCGTTTCCTTCAGTCCTTTTGCCTCCAGTCCAAGTCACTGTTATTAAAATACAGTTCACTTCAGAGTCCGTTCTCTTGGGCTTCTCAGGAGTATATAGTTCATATTGGACATAAAAGGCAAGAAAAGTTAATGCTATTCCGTAAGCAGGATGTGCCTGCTTTTGCAAAACAAAATGTAAATTCTAGCTCCCTGGGCTGTTGGGTTTGGGATAAAGGGATATTTACACAAGATCCAGCCTTTAAAATAACGCAGATACTGGCTTGAAAAAACGTCTGCTGGCAGACGAGCTAGCAGCCTGGAAAATGGTCACGCCCTTTGGTGGGGTGACAACCCCTTTGGGGGATTCTTCACTTGGTTGATCCATGAGACACGATCGAGCTAATGGCACAGTCTAGCCCGGTTTGATTCGTAACAGCCGGTTATTGGAAACAATGTCTAAATGCAGGAGACGGTTACCGAGTGCCTACGGGGCGCGAGCACAGTGTTAGGAGGCGGTGGGCAGACCACGGCGACCTGGCAGATCTTGCCGCTGTTGACAGTGGCTGCGGCGAACATGGCGCTTTGAAGAAATCGTGCCACGCGAAGTCAAACCCCCTGCGAAACTTGATGTCCTCACGTCCGTTGACAACACACATCCACATGTGGTTTCTGGGAAGGTGACTTACTATTTTTTCCATCTGGTTCTCCAAATATCTTTGTTTTTATTGGTTTCCTCAGTATTGTCAAGGTGCACCCATAACATTTTTGTGGGGAAAAAATGCAGTTTTTAGAAAGCATTCTGATGTATGAATTTGGAGGTGCCAAGCATTAGCAATTGTGTCTGTCTGTCAGAAGGTGTCCTGCACGGTGACATCTGTTCTTGAGGCCTGGGGACACGTTTGTTACTGGGAAGCATGCAGGGCACTTGTGCCTTGAGCTCACACTGTGCCGACCCCTTGTCCCCCAGCAACTCACAGAGGACCTGGCCCTCTCTGTTCCTGTCTTGGTTAAAACAAAGGCACTTCATCATCTGCTCCGCGCACTCCCTGGTGACGGAGCTCGGCTGCTGCGGGATGAGGTAGCTTCTGTACATACGTGTGTGCGCGTGTGTGCGTGTGTGCATGCAGGTGTGTATGTGTGTGCGTGTGTGCATGCAGGTGTGTATGTGCGTGCGTGTGCATGTGTGCATGCAGGTGTGTATGTGCGTGCATGTGCGTGTGTGCATGCAGGTGTGTATGTGTGTGCGTGCATGTGCATGTGTGCATGCAGGTGTGTATGCATGTGTGCGTGCGTGCGTGTGTGTGTGGGGGGGAGGCCAGGGCCCATCCAGTCCACCAGAGGGTTTTGTTTACTGGTTTCGCCTTTGACGTTGTAAGATTAAATGCCATGCAGTCTGTATCCCAGGGTCTTGCATACAGTAGGCACGTTCAGAAATAGAAAATGAATTAAGACACGTTGCTCTTATAATAACGGCCAGGAAAATGTTGTGAATTTTTTTTATTTCTATTTTTTAACTTAATGAGCTCTACCTCAATTAAATTATCATGTGTATTATGAACATTTAATGTTTATTGAAGATGATAAACTTTATGTTCCTTAATATTGCAAGTTCCACGGGGTTCATTTCAGCTTCCTATCTGCGGACCCCTCCAATGAGCTGTGTGATTGGGGCTCAGAGATGACTGAGGCAGGTCTCAGGGTCCACTCAGGGATGTGTAGTTGCTATCAGGCAATGCTGACACTGTGTTATCGGTGCTGAGAGACCAGAGCAGGTCCCTGGCCCAGCAGGGCTGGCCGGGGATCAGCATGTCACTGAGAACAGATGCCTAGAGGAAGCCATGTCTAAGCTGACACGTGAAGACAGGGTAGCAGTTATCAGGCAGAAGGAGGGGTAGAAACAGAACGTTCCAGGCAGAGGGAGCAAACTGGTCCAGGGCTAGCAGCTGGAACGACGGGGAGGAGTTGATTGTGGTTGCGGGAGGTGGTGGGGGGAGTTGTCAGTGGTCAGCGACGGGGTACAGAAGACAGCAGGATTTTTGAGGCACAGGGTCCCAGCGGTGGCCCCGGACACATGCAGCCATCAGATCTTTGCCATGAGACCTGTTTTTGAGCCCTGACTACCGAGTCACCACCAGATGCCCTGTCCTTTGGCTTCCTGGCACAGCTGGCTACAGGACAAGCCTGTAGAGCCAACCCATCCCTACCTACCCTGTCCTACTTGCTTGCTTTTGTGACGCTCGTGGCCATCAGACAAATGTGCCTCTGCTCCTGGGGTGGCGGTCTGAGAGCAGGACCTCCATGCATTCCACCAGAAGTGTTGGCACACAGAAGGCACCCATGAAATACTGAATGAATGAGGAATGAGTGAGTGAGTGAGTGAATGAATGAATACACATGGCTGACAGGGGAACTGTGCTCTCCCCGAGACCCGGGGGCATGTCTCCTGGTTGTGCGGACACAGAGCTGGCAGAAGGAGTGGCCCCTGGGGTGGGGCAAGTGGGGTTCTCATCATAAACCGGTTATATTAACCAGCTTATCTAGCTCTTCCTCCGGCTCAGGAATGTGATCTATGGATCAGAGGGTGTTGGGGCTCTGCGGGGTCACCCATCTAAAAACAAATTTGGGTAGAAGTCATATAACATAAAACTCATCATTTTAACCATTTTAAAGTTTGCAATTCAGTGGCTTTTTGCATATAAATGTTGCACAACCATCACCACTAATTTCAGAACATTTTTATCATCCTAAAAAGGAAGCCCATGCCCATTAAGCAGCCAGTCCTCAGTCCCGCCCCCCTCCCCGCCCTCCAGCAACCACTCATCTGCTGTCTGTCTCCGTGGATTTGGCGTTTCACGTAAATGGAATCGTGTAGCACGTGGCCTTCTGTGTCTGACCTCCTCACTCAGCACGGCCCCCAAGGCCCAGCCACGCGGGGGCGCACGTCAGTGCTTTCTCTGCGTGGTTTGTGTGGCTGGGCCACGCTGTCTTTACCCAACGTCAGCTGATGGGCTTTTGGGTTCTCTCTGTTTCTTGGCTGCGATGACTATAATTAAGTTACCAAATTAATGCGTGCCCGTTTTTAAAATGTAAACCCTAGAGAGAACGTTTGAGATCTTGCTTCCCAGCAAGTGTCATCAGATTTGGCTCAAAAAAACAAAACCAAAAACTCTTATAGAAACTGGGGAAAAGTGTACGAGGGGACCAATAAGAGCCCGGAATTCTCCCCTGGAGGGCGGGCCCCTTGTAGGACAGGCTCCCCCGCCGGGTGTGTGTTCTGGGAGCCCGTCTGCATCCGGGCACCAGCGGGCGCGGCTGGGAGGGGCTGGGGTGGGCTTCAGGGTATTTTTCTGGAGACGCTTTCAAGGTGTTTGCCCATTTCGTGATGGGTGATTTACATAACGTGCAGCGTGACAACATGCTGCTCATGCCGCACTGAGTGTTTAGCAGTTTTGACCCCCCAAACCAGCATGACCCTTGTGCCCCACGCTCCCTATTCACCCGAGTGACGTATTTTGGTTGTTTCCCCGGATTAAAAGGAGCCCTCAAAGGGCAACGTTTTGCCCGTGTGGAAGGGGTGAGACAAAACCAGCAGAAGCACCGATAGGCACCAACACTGACAGGCTCGGAGCCCCTTTTGAGCAGCGGAAAAGGCGTCTGGATGGGTGGACTGCATCCGGCAGAGGGTGCTTTGAAAGTGACTGAAGTTTAAACATGTAAACATAAATACGCAATTTTTAAAAATAAATTCTCATAAACTTTACAGAAATATACCGTAAAGGGGGAGTTTGCTGGAGCCTGACCTCGCCACGGTCATCAGCGTGACAGCCTCCCACGTGCCCTTCGGGTCCTTCTCCACGTGGCTGGGAACCGCCTTCGAGGCTGCACCCCGCCCAGCGCCTCCACGGCCCCTTCCGGCCGCCTTGCCCCGGCCGACTAGGTCCCTCAGTCCGGAGCTGGCCTGCTGCTACCTCTGGGAGCCGCCCTGGCTGCCGGGATGGGGGGTGGGGGGGATTCTGAGTGGCCTCGGCCTCCCCGGCCCTGTCCCCACCCCTCAGCCTGGGGGGGAAGCGTCTGTCCCTCTTGATCCTCCCTCACGGGCCCCCCAGGCCGGGGCCGCGCCGCCAGTGTGCCTGCAGCTTCAGGCCCTCGTGCTCAGAAAGGGGTGTGCGGGTCTGAGGCACGCTACCATAGAAACCCCGTTTGGGGGAGGCCAAGGGCAGGGCCCGTCTGCTCGCTGCGGCTCCCCTGATCTCAGTGCGTCCACTGACGGCCTGGCTGCCTGGGGGTCACCCCTGCCGGAAGCTGCACGGGTGCAGCCCTCCCCGCGAGGTGCGTGGCTCAAGGTTATGGTCTTGTTTGGGGGCTGCAGAAAGAATGCTCGTCATTTCCCACACAAGTCCCTGTACCCCCCAACACCCCCTCCACCTGGAACAGTTCTTCACAAGGGACACGGGGACCCTGGGTCCTGAATGTCCATCTGCAGCCCCTGCCCCGTCCACCTCATCTGCTCCGGGAGGAAGTGGGCTCCGTCGCCGGCCCTGCCCCATGCGCTGTGCAGAGCGCCCTCCCGTGTCTGTGCCACCTCTCCGTCAGGCTTCCTGTCACCACGGGCTCCTTTGCTTCAGCCCAGACACAAGCCAAAGCTGCGAGTCCCTGCTTTCCGCAGCCTGCTCCTTCGGGTCCGTCACCTCCGCCGCACTTGCAGGGGCTGCGTTCTCGGTGCCTGCCGCGTCCTGGCTTGCCCGGCCCCTCCCCCCACTCTGGCTTCCCCCCAAACCCTGCCCCCCCACGCCTCGGACCTGCTCCCGCCCAGTCTCCACGGGGCAAAGCCAGAGGCCACTTCCTGGCCCTGGTGCACATGGCCTCTGTCCCCACTTGTTCTGGAACCGCTGCTCAGAATGCTGCCTCGCCTGGGGCCCTGGGCGCCACCGTGTCCCGCTGTCCTAGCTGCCTGTGGAATGCCTGAGCCTCCTACACACTCTTTGCCCGGGGTTCTGTCCTGGTCCTGGTACCTGGCTCCAGACCGGATGCCTTCCCTGCTCCTTCCTCAGCCTCCTTTCTCGTCCTCCTCCGACACTGCACGGACACCTGCCCATGCTGGCTGCGACATCAGCAGGAGCACAGGGTGGCGGGGCGTGGCGGCGGGCTCCTGTGACAGCACGGGTCGGCGTCCGTGCTCTGCTGCTGCTCTCTCTCTGCCGTGAGAGTATCTGTCACCTCTGTCCCTGCTCTGGTGGCCTTTCTGTGGAGGGACCAAGCACAGGACTCTTCCGGCCCGAGCATTTGGCTTCTTGGTGCTGTTCCCTGGGCATCTGTGGTGACAGGAAGCTCACTGTGGCCCCAAGCAGCCCGGTCCATCTAGAAAGAGCTTTCATGCTTAGAAAACTCTTCACTCATCAGCGCTGAAGTCCTCCTCCTCAGGGTTTATGAGGATAAGCATCTTGACAACAAAATTCAAATAGTATCAAGTCCACAGATACATCGCATTCGTGCTGCTTGGGAGCGTGCCGCCATCTGTCTGGTTCGCTCCTACTTTGCGCACGCTGCGTGCTGAGCTGTGTGCTGAGCCCTGAGCTGCTGGCCCCAACTCTTAAAGCTGGAACTGCCTGGGGCCTGGGAAGCCTCAGGTAGCAATCCCCCGACCCCACCCAGCCCACCCCTGAACGCACAATCCCCGAATCACGTGGGGCCCAGGGACAGGAGCACGATGGGTAACAGTAGTAGCTCCTACAGGATTGTCACGAATAGCAAAGTTACATTAGGAGAGTATTAAATTAATACTAAGTGATATTCAATTAATCAAATCTGTCAAGTGCCAGGCTCAGTGCTCGGCCCAGAGTTGGCCCCCAGTCAGTGCTCACGGTCGTCATCGTCATCATCGTTGTCATCATTCCTGGATTTGGAGTCAGACAGAACAGGGTTCCGATCCCAACTCCACCCCTCACTCGCTGTGTAACTTTAGGCAAGGTGCTTGACCTCCCTGAGGATGCGTCTCTGTCTGGAAGGCAGGGAGGGTAGTATTACCTGGCACTGCTGCTGAGATCATTAAATCGCACACGTAAACGTAAACACACTCACGGCGCATGTAAGATGAGCAGCACAGAGGACTGAACCGCCCATCCCCCTCGTCCTGTCCCAGGAAGCTCACGAGAACCCTCAGGACGGTCGATCCCCCCTCCCTCCTCTCGGAGTCTGCGATCCCAGGGAGATAATGTGCCGAAAGTGGTTTGTGGGAGCTGAAGTGCTGTAAACACGTTCGTAACGATGATGACTAATTACAGTTTAGGGCAGCCCGGAGAGCAGCCCGGGGGGAGGTGACGCTCCACGCTCATGGCTGCCGAGGGCCTTTCAGACGCCGTGTGAGACAACAGAGCCGACAGAAATCGCAGGCCGTGTGCGGCCCGGAGCGTGGAGGCTGCAGTCCAGCCGACTCCCTGGTCCCCCCACACCTTCGACGCGTGTGCCTCTCACCCGTCCAGTGATCGGACGCGTGTCGAGTGGCCCTCTGTGCCCGGCATGGCCGTGTGGGCTGGTACCATGGACAGTTCTGCCCCAGCCCTCAGAGCACCGGCAGTCTGTGGGTGAGACAGTTCGAAAAGCGACTTGTAAGTAACACCCCCCCCCAAAGCCTTCCTCTAGGGGTCACCCAACGCACGCAGTGCCAGCCCTTTTTAAAAAGTGGGTTCTTCCTGGTGCGCCCAGGCCCCCAGGTTACGAAGCTCTTGGAGGCCAAGGACTCTGTCTTGTTTCGAGTGTCCCCAGCATGTAGCCCGGGCCTGGCCCCTGGACGTGTGCGAAGGTCGGTGCGGACTTAAACTAGTAAGTTAATGAGCGCTGGTGTCTGAGCAGCAAGGGACCAGGTGTGTGTTACCCTCACTCCAAAAGGTTCCTCACATGTCTTCTGTCCATGCTGGGACCGAGCTGGCCAGTTCCCTCTAGGTTCCCACCATCAGAGTCTGCCGTGTCCATGGGAACTGGCACTGGGTCTCGGTCACAGACCGGGGCTTCCTCTGACCTGGAAATAGGCCCCTGAGGTGGGGGCAGCACACCCAACTCCAGAAATGGCACTGCTGAGGGGCCCGGGACGAGGAAGGGAGCCCTGAGTTCCGACGCCAGCCCCCACCCTGCCCCTCACTGGATGTGTGTCCCAAACAGGCAGTTTATTGGCAAGTCCTTTATGAAAGTCACCAGGCTCCTGGGACCTTGAGGGAGCCGTTGGTGTCCCCAGCCTCGGTCTGCGCACAGAGGAACGTGGTCTGGCCCTGTGACTGTCAGCCCGGTTGTGCATTTGAACGACCCAGGGTGGGGGTGGGAGTGGGAGGCTTTCCACACGGAGTTGGGGGTGGCAGGTGTCTGGGGACTGACACTTTTGAAAGGTCCCGAGGCACTTTTGACATGAAGCCGGGTCCAGGTGACCTCCAAGTTGGGTGTCCACTTAGCCACTTGGGTGCTCTAGTCGCTGCCTGTGAATGAGGCATAATTAACTGTTGAGTTTTAGGGGATCTCCTGTCTCTGGGGGCTCCTTCTTGGATCTTTGCGATGACAGACAGGACAGTGCGGTTTCTTTGTCTGAGGTTGCCCTTTCAGGGCATGCCTTACCGTTGGGGTCCTGGAACCATTTTTCTTGGGCGTCATTTGCATGGGGACAGTCCCCGGGCTCTCTGATGAATGACTGGCATACCCACTGCGCCGGAGCTGATGGTGCTGCCTGCCCTGGATCTCTGCTTGGCCTGTGATGACTCACGGATGTCGGAGGCTGGATGTCTCCAGACGACCTGTGCAAATGGGGACCTGGGGGTGCCGAGGCTGAAGCATGGGGGTGCTGGACGATGAAACGCCCCCTGGGGCTGGCCGTGGGCCTCCAGGCTCCAGGAGGTCACCTGCTGTGGCATCAGGAGAAGTAGAGGAACCGAGCCCTCCGCTTTCCTGCATTCCTGGCCCAAAGTCATAATTTTTATTTCTGAACAAAACACTGATCTATTTTGGTTCACCTGCCCTGCACGTTTTATTTTATTTTAGGTAAATGTTAAAAATGCTAAGCGTCGGTGACTGCATGCTGTCTGAGCAGGGCCCCACCGTAACTTCAGGTGCTGTTGGTGCGCCTGCTCCCTGTCACATGTGAGGACACAGAGGAGCCGGGGACAGGCCCCTGGCTGTGGTGGCCACTGCGCACGGCTGTGTAGGGCGCGCCTTCACCACAGCGGTGGCCACGCACCCCTCCCTCAGTCATGGGTGATAGCCTGGCCGTGACGTTCCTTTTTCTCTTAAGCCACTCCAACTTGGTTTCTGTCACAGGCAGTCAAAGTGCGTGTACAGATACACGACCTGGTGCACCCCAGGAAAATGGACCGTTCTGGGTGCAGTGCACTCCCAACAGGGAGTAAGTACACCCAAAAGGGAATGCTCGGGAGGAAGAGGAGAGGCGGCTAACGTGGACTGAGCTTCCAAGAACGTTCCAGGCGCTGAACTTCCCCCTTTGCGTACATTCCGGAGCGTGAAGGAGGAGTGGGTCCAGTGAGAGACCGGGCTGCCCGCAGGGGATCGTCTGGCCCCGTCAAGGAGACAGAGCTGCAGGGCCTCAGGTTGGGCCTGGCACGCAGCCACACACCGTCCTCTGCTCAGCGACACACCGTCCTCCGCTCCGCGACGCGACATCATCCGCTCAGCAACACCATGATCCGCTCAGCGACGCACCGTCCTCTGCTCAGCAACGTGACGTCATCCACTCAGCGACACACCATCCTCCGCTCAGCGACGTGACGTCATCTGCTCAGCGACACACCATCATCCACTCAGCGACGTGACGTCCTCCACTCAGCGACGGTGACGTTATCCGCTCAGCGACGCGATGTCTTCCACTCAGCGACGGTGACGTCATCCGCTCAGCGACACACTGTCCTCCGCTCAGCGACGGTGACGTCATCCGCTCAGCGACGCCGTCCGCCCCCCGCCTTCTGGGCGTCCTCCAGCTCCATCGTCTGCCGCTCGCCGGCGTTTCTTCCTGGCAGTCATTGCCTCGTGGTCACGAGGGGCTGCTGCAGCCTCGGCTGTCACATCCGAGTCCCGAGCGGAAGCGGGCGGCCAGCCTTTCCCAGGCGCTCCCAGCAGACTTTGCCCAGGCCCGTCCGTGAGCGTGTCTGTCCGTGGCCATTCCTACCCGGGACCCCATTCCCACTTCCGCAGCTCTCAGCCGGGACGGGACGAAGGCCAGGGTGATTGGGAATCGCTGTGGCTGGGCCGGTAACTGTCTTTCCCTCGGGCAGGAGCACGCGTGAGGGTGGAAGAACGTGCGTGGTGGGGGTGGCAGGACGTGGATGTGAGGGAACTGAGTGCGTGGGGGCAGGTGGAGAAAAGGATGTTAACAGACAAGATGAGGGCCTGACCCGGGGGTGGGAACACCGAAAACGCCGAGGCCAGGGCGAGGGGGCAGGACGAGGTTTCTTCCAGAAAGAGCACTCCGGCTGCTGCCTGAGGGTGGCTCGGGAGTGGGGCGGCATCCTGAGAGGCAGGCAGGGCCCAGGCTGTGAACTGCAGATGACGCTTGCAGGTGTGGAATGCAGAGTATCGCCTTTCTGAGCTGCTTATGAGCTCAGGGAAGTGACGGGACAGATACACGAGACTAGACTAAAACCCTTGGGAAAACTGGGAGGACGTATCCCAGTGGGCACAGAGGCACCCGCATCCGAGTTTGGATTTGACAGAACTGGCTTTTCTTCCCGTTTCCATGTGCAGAAGCAAATTCCAGGCCACATTAAGTCCCTGACTCAGCCGTGTAAAATAAGCTCAAGGTCACATCCCAGGGAGAGAGAGGACAAACGACTTTAACCATGTACGATGGGACACGAAGCATTTCTAACAAGAGAAAAATGAGAAGTGTCATTGCACGGGTCCCTTCATGTGGATCTCCAGTCTTTGCAAGAGGGCTACGTGTATACTTAACCAAAAATTTTTATGAAAAGTAATTCAAGTAACGTATGCTTAGTACAGAGGGGGACGAAAACAGAAAAAGGAGAAAAGCTATTCGGAAGAAAACATCCAAAACCATGAGCACAAAACCTCTGTTGGTACTTTGGCCCATGTCCTTTTCAAAATCCCCATGGGTAAACTTCCCTGCAGTATTCAAAATGATCATCAGCACACGATTTTATAAGCTGCGTTTCCATCACATCTCATCTTCGGGGCGTTTTCCCCATGCTTACATCATTTCATAGATTTCACTTTTCCAGGTGACGTAACAACAGTGTCTCGGACCTCTGTCATTGAACATTCGAGTGGCTTCCCTTTTTTTCTTGGCTATACTAAATGATGTGGTGATCAGCGTTGTGCACACATTTTTGTCTTCATAGAAGACTATTTCTTGGAGTCATTTCTCAGAAATGCAATTACTGTCTCCGACAGAACAAACCTTTTTAAAGTTATTGATACCTATTGCTGATTCAGAAATTCAAACTCGTGATAATAGTTAAAGACAGGGCAGCGAGGAAGCCCTGTGTCCTGCAGTCTCTGCCCCGGCAGTCTGTGGGTTTGGACGTTTCGCTGGTGGACGACTTATTGCCTCATTTCCAAATAGGATCAATACGCCCAGAGCCGCCGCGTAATGAGATTCAGAGGGGCCTCAGTTCATGAGCGAATCCGTCAATTCGATCAGCATGTCCAGAACAATGAAAGTGAAAATCGCCCCAATGAATCTTGATATTGAAACACAGATTAGGGCAGTTTTTGGGGAAAAAAAGTCTTTTATCTTTATCTACATTTTCTGTATCCCATATAATTAGGAAGCTCATGGAAACTGAATAGGAATTCACGTGTTTTTATACCATATGCCTTTTCCATGTTGCACACCAGCACACTGGCCCCTCCTGCTTTTACTCAGAATTTATTTCAAGAATAATCACTGCAAGTCAGCCATGGTCCAGAAATGGTGCAGGGCACTGGGCACCTGGCATCGTGGGGCTGTGGCCCATCGTCACGGAGCCACAGGCTGGCATCTCCGTCGTTCGCTGCCCTCTGCCAAGGCCTCTGAGCGTTGTCGTCCTCATACCAGCCCCGGGAGGAGGTATGGTCTCCCTCATTTTCCAGGTGGGGCAGTGGGGGAAGGGCAAGATTAAGTAATGAGCCTGAGGTCACAGAGGTCGTGAGTCAGGAGGCCAGTGTGCTGTGTCATCTAGCTCTTCCTAGAAAGGCGGGCCCGAAGCTGTTGGCCGAAGGAGCGTCCTCGGCTTCGGGCAGGGAGGACCTAGAGAGCGAGGCGGGCAGTGACGCGACGTGGGTTCTGAGCACGGGCCCCTCTGCAGGCGGGGAGCCTCCGAGGGAGAGACGGCCTCGCAGTAGTGTGTTTGGTAGGTGTTGTGCTTGGAAATGAAGGGAAGGAATATTCTGGTAGTTCCGGGAAGTGGCTGGGCTCGGAAACAGAACCTCCATAAAGACCCCAAAGGATGGGGTGCAGAGACCTTTCAGGTTGCTGAACCAGCATGCACCCACAAGCTGGGCAAGGTGGCATCCCCCAGACTCCATGGGAACAGAAGTTCCTGTGTTCAGGACCCTCAGGACCTTGCTCCCTTCGTGTGTCCCCTTCATAATACCCTGTCTCATCCGCGGGGGCAACGAAAGTGAGTGCTGCTTTGAGTTCTGTGAGCCGCCCGACAAATGAATTGCACCTGAGGAGGGGGTCGTGGGCCCCTCCAGCTTGTAGTCAGCCAGTTAGAAACGTAGGTGACAACCTGGACTTGGGACTGTCACCCAAAATGGGGGCAGTCTGCGGCTGAGCCCTTAACGTGTGGGATCTGACGCTCGCCCCAGGTGATGGTGTCAGAGCTGGGTCCGCCTGTGGGCCCCGGATCGGCGCGGCTGAGGGTGGGAGCGCTGTTGGGTAGGGCTGAGAAGGCGCGCGCTGGAGTTCCCTAAGCGTCCAAGCTGTCCAGTGGGGGAGCCCCCAGGGGAGCCCCCAGGGGAGCATGTGTGCAACAAGAGTTTGGGAAAACCCATTGCAGAGGGGGAGTTCTGGTTTGAGAATTCTGAAGGCAGCGAGGGAGAAGGAACCAGCACGTCTGGTGAAGCGTCTGTTAGAGAAATGGAGACGCCAGACGACGTTGCAGTCCGGGGGAGGCGCACTGAGCAGTGTGAGAGCAGAGACGTCACCTCCGGACGAGCTGCTCACTCAGCTCCGGGCACATAGAAGGTTCTGGGTGAATGCTGGCAGGGCTGAAGGCGAGAACACTGGTTGGAGAACTGGAAGCTATTCCCAGCTCAGCCAGTATCGAGCGGGTGATTACTGTGGGTGCACTTTCTCTCTGAGGGCCTGTTCTCTCAACTAATTATACGAGGAATTCTTTTAGGTGACTCTTTTGGAATAATTAGTACCCTAATTAGAACTCCGTGATTCACGCCAAACCTGTTATAGCCTAATGTAAGTCGCACACACACAACACTGGAAGTAGGAAAATTAGCGGCCGGATGGGACAGATTGAGTCAGCGCTTAAATGGGGAAGGCTTTTGTTTTGGGGGAAAAGTCATGAATTTTGCATCGGATGCGCTTTACCTGCAAAAATGCTGAACATGCCCCGAGGAAATAAGTTGGAGCTGGGTTGTGTTCGAGAGAACCACAGTCCGCTGCTCCAGGTTTCATTTCCATTGTGCGACCTGCCCTGTTCACAGCAGTTGCTCGGTGGCTGCAGCCGGTCCACACGTGTTCCGCTGTGGGCCCTGGGGCCGGAGGGCTCTCCTGTCACATCCCACGTGCTGGCAGTGGGACCTTGGGGAAGCTTGTCTCCAAGCCTCCCTCTGTAAGTGGGGGGTCTATGCAGAGTCAGGTGGTGACACCTGCCAAGGGCTCAGGGTGGTGCTGAGCCCTGCGTCCCCGCAGGTGCTGTCACGTGACCCTACTCCACCCCCAACCCCCTCCTCACAATCCTGGTTGCCTTGCAGAGGCTGCTGGGCCCGTTGCCCGGCCCTCCGAGCAGTGAGAGCACAAACTTGGCATTTGTACAAATCCCCAGCACTCGGTGCTGGTACCACAGGGAGCCAGGCACCTGCTTCATTGACTGGGCTGGACTTTCCGTTCTGGTGACAGACGCCTGGAGGGGGAAGCACTCGTGGGCCAGGCACTGCCCCTGGTGAAGCGCTGGTGAAACGGAGGCTCCCAACCCCCAAACACCAGGAAGAGCACGAAAGGGAAGCGGGAGCCGGGTGCACGGGGCTGCCCATGCCAGGAGCGCTCCCTCGTGCTCACGGCCCACCAGGCCCCTCACCGCCCCCCGCCTTCGTGACCCGGCAGGCGCTCAGTGTGCACGGAGTTCGGGGGGCTGCCGCGGAGCGGGGAGCACCTGGCTTTCAGGAGATGAGATGGGAGGCGCGGGCGGGGTCGGCGTTACAGTGTCCCCGAGGTCTTGCTGAGGAGCTGGGCTTTACCTGGAGAGCAGAGAAAACAGGGTGGAAGCGAGGGGGAGAGGGATCCGCTCGCTAGCAGTTCCGCCTGCTGGGCGGGCCCGCGCGGAGACTGGGAGCCTGGCCAGGAAGCTGGCCCCCTGGTCCGGGGAAGAGGTGGCTCCGGGCTGGGGAAGAGCCTTGCAGACAAGCTGGGAGCACGGAGCAGAGAGAAGGTTCTGCACCTCCCAGGAGCTGCTCCTCTGTGAGTCGGTCAGATCAGCACTGCTTTGACTTACGGGTAAGAGAAAGGGCAGTGACAAAGCAGTCCCCAAGTATGACCGCCCCGTCTCCTCTGTGCGTCCCAGCAGAAGGTGCGTGACCATGGGGGCTAAGTGCACACTGTCAAGGACAGTCATGCCTGTGTCGACCCCTCCTGTCGGAGAACACGCTCTCATCCAGGAGCTCGTGTCTTTAAAAGGTCTGGAACTAAGTAGGGCAGAGACTCGTGTCCCCGTTTTTGCCCTCATTTTCGGATACCCGTGGGTCCCCCCTCCCCACCGCGTGGCTCTCCACCATGCTCTGCTCAGACGGTCGCTTCCCCCACCGGACCGGGGACGAGGCTGCAGCCCAGCCTCTCCAACTCCCTGGACAGGGGAATTGAGTCACAGGGCTCGGAAGGACCTTAGGTTCCATGTTCCCCCAAATGCGGAAGTCCCCCCGATATCCCCACACCGGCAGGCAGTCAGCGCATTGCCTCCTTCAGAACGTCGTCGTGATGTCTCCGCAGTGTCCCTTGCGTGGCTCCCGGCACTTTCTGCGTGGCCTTACCGGTGACCTGCCTGTTTCCCTCCTGTGAAGCCCTTGAGAACAAAACGTCTGTTATTTTCATCTCAACACTCCCCACAGCCTTGAGCACAGTGCCTGACACCGGTAGGTACTGGGCAATGAGTGAATGACCCCAGAAATGAACGAGGAAGCGAGTAAAGGCGTGAACAGCTAGCTCTCATTGGCCCTCCGCTGGAACAGGCCTCCTGCGGACCACCACGTTCTGAGCTGAAGCCCACGCGCTGGCCCCACGCTGACCCCACGCTGGCCCCACGCTGGCCCCACGCTGACCCCACGCTGGCCCCACGCTGGCCCCACGCTGGCCCCACGCTGACCCCATGCTGGCTCACACCACCCTCTTCCTGCTGGCGGTGTCTCGCAGGGTGAACCCACAGTGGTCTGCTCCCCGTGCTTCAGACATTTCGCCCTGTGCCTGCCAAGCTTGTCCCCGTCATAAGCCTTGTGCATGTCTGCCCCTCCTGCCGAGGACACTTGACCCCCATTTCTGTCTATGGTTGGATGTTTCTTGTCATTTGGCTCTGAGCCCAAATATCCCCTCCTCAGCAGAGGCCACCGCCAACCCCTCCATCTACCTCTGATCCTTTAGTTCATTATCTTTCTCTGCTGAGTCCTGGGTGATGTCTTCACACCTGTCTTCCAGTTTATAAAATCTCTCTTCGCCTGCATCTAATCTCCTGTTTTAGCTTGTCCAGAGGTCTTATATCGGTGACTAGTTTTCACTTACGGCTTATATATGTGAGTATTGTAAGCGTTCTTATGTTAAAGCCCTTTTCAGAATTCCTGTTACATGTTATCTCCTTATAACAATTTATTTATTGTCTCTGCTGACCATCTCTCAGGAGTTGAGTATATTTGTACTGTTACAATAGTTAAAATGGAACTTCTTCAGGAGTTGTCATAGCAGAACTCAGATGCCAGGTACTTAAAGCATAAGAACCAGATCATTTCATGAGCATTGAATTCATTGCAGACAGATTTCTGAGATTCACCTCCTAGATACTGATTCCACAAATCTGGGATTGAACCCAGGAATCTGAACTCTTCAGCTCTCCTGTTGATTCTGATACGTAATGAAGTTTGGGTACCAATGGTCCTAAAAGCTTTGAGGATTGAAGCTAGTTTTCTTTTTGTCTCATTTCCTTCGTATAAAAGGATTTTGAAAGCAGATTACAGGATATATGTAAATAACATTTTTGAAAACTAGACCTAAAAATCACCTACACAAACAGATAACCTAAGTGATTGAGACCCGACTTCATTTACCCCGACACTAGGGGCACATGGGCTGATGCAGTGGTTGGCATCCTCACCAACATCCCTGTCACAGATGTGGCCGTGAGCTGTGTGCGAGCCGCTGTCACCCTCTCTGGAGACCCTTAGCGTGACTCCAACGGCAGCTTGGTGAAATCAGTTATGGGGGTGGCAACAGTACAACTGCAAAGAGACGCTGCTCTGTTAGGGCTGGAATGTTTCTGGGTCCTCTTCTGTAGACTGCCAGTTGCCCCCACACATTTCCTGATCCAGCGGAACCCGTGGAGGCTGCTTCGGGCAGACAGCTCTGCTGTGCTAAGCCGCACCCAGCCCCCGGGCCCGCTAAGAGCTCATCTCCCTTGTATTGCAGGAAAGAAGACGGCACAGAGGAGGGCACGGCAGGCTGGGACGTTCGTACCTGCCTTCCAGACCATCAGCGGAACAGAGGTGGCCCCATGATTTGTGATCCCTTCCCGGGGGCTGAGTTGCAGGCCAAATGACCATCTCCCTCCTTTAAGCCTCTGACACCACCTGGGCCACCAGGGAGGTGGCTGTGGACTGTCAGCAGCCCGTAGGTATTGGCACGGGGTGGTGGAAGGGACCTGGGGCTGGAGTCTCAAGGCCACGGCAGACTCTGCAGCCCCTAAGCTGTGTCACTTCGCACAAACGACCTAGCTTCCTGAACCTCCACTTCTTCATCTGTTTGAGGGTCCTAACACCTACTTGACAGTTTTGTTCCAGCAACCAAATGAGCTACTGGGGATAGAAGCGCCCCGATCCCTGTACGCTGCTCCCCGCGAATCCGGGATCACTGTTGTTTGTAAAGTGTGAGTCTGTCTTCTCTCTCTCTCATGCTACTGACGGCTGCTGGGGAGCGTGCTCCTCCAGACCTACTCATTATGCTTACAGTCCTAGGAGCTGCCACCCAAGCTGGGTGACATGGTGGGTGACAGAACGATGGCTTAAAAAATACCTCATCACCCATCCTGATATGACAGAGCCCCTGCCTGTCCCACAGGACGGAGCTCGGGGAGTCCCTACTCCACAGTGGGCACACGGGCGGCCTTTGGGCCAGACCAGGCCCGTCTCTGCTGCTGGGGGTGGGTGGCCTCCGTGTCTGCACCCCGCACGCCCCTCTGCCATCCCCTGGTGGCACACTCCTCCTGGGCCCTGACCATTGCGCTCCACTGGTATTTCTACCCACTGTGCTCTTCTGCTCCCACTGCCC
Source organism: Lyroderma lyra (assembly GCA_004026885.1). Classification (NCBI taxonomy): domain Eukaryota; kingdom Metazoa; phylum Chordata; class Mammalia; order Chiroptera; family Megadermatidae; genus Lyroderma; species Lyroderma lyra. The sequence continues at coordinate 30,414 of PVJL010007767.1, read as the reverse complement.
TGTCCAGAGTCCACAAGGGAGTCCTCTGAGCCACCTTGGGGCCCATGAGGCTCCCCTGGGGGGTCAGGCCAGCCCACGGCACAGGGGGGCCCTCCGAGGCAGGCCTGGCCCCAGCGGAGCTCTGACGGTAAAGCACTTTGTAAACTCTTACGTCTGCATGAATTGCCGGGCCCGCGAGTCACTGGCTGCAGAGCTAGGAGAGAGAGAGCGGGGCGCAGACCAGCCTCGGGGCCGGAGCTGGGCTCTGCAGCGCCTCAGCCCCGAGATCACTGGAAAGTCACTTCCCTGCCTCAGTTTACTCACCTGGGAGTGGGGTAGTCAGGTGCCTGCCTCCGCGCCTGCGGGGAGCTCGCGTGGGTAAGCGGGGTGGGAAGGCACTTTGCAGACTTCGGAGTTGTGCGTAAGCCTTATCCGTGCCACCCCTACTGTGTGCCCTTAGGGACAAGGTGCTCTGCCTTATGACAGCTTGGACAAGGACCCCAGGCTAAGGAGGAGAAGACTTGCCTGTCAGATGGTTGTGCAGCACGCTCCTAGATTATGATTAGCAACAGCCAGCGAGTTGGCATGGCAACGTGTCCCCACAAACTGCTAGGCTGTGTTCTTAAAATAGGTTCTCCAGAGGTGTGGCAGCAGCCGCGACCCGTGCGGCGGTGAGGTCCATGGCCCTGCAGCCCGAGGGGGGCCACCCCGCCGCGCCTGTGTGCTCCGAGGGCTCGAGCCACTCCCTTCCCCGCAGGCCGTGGTGCCGTCAGTAAGAGGACAGATCCAGAAGCATCCCTCCTGAGCACTGGGGACTTCCTCTAGGGTAAATGTCCCCCGCCTTTCCCCATTTTACAGGGGAGGACCTGAAGCCCAGAGAGGTTAAGTGGCATGCACATAGTCACACAGCCTCTTGACGGCAGCGGGGACTGAGTCTAGTCTGACCTTTCAGGGAGGGTGCTCTCACGGTGCCATCATGCACGCCCTTCCCCTTTGCAATTCTAGATCTGGGTCTGATGCAGTTCATTCCATCGTGGGTTACGATCCACGGGGCACCCGGAGGGAGGTCAGGGAATTCCTTCGTGCCCCCACTTGCCCCTGGCAGCCCTGACTCTCAGGCCATCACGGAGACCCGCCCAGTTCTTGCCGTGGCCGAGAGGACTCCGGTTCCAGTGCCCCCTCCCCCACCCCCCACGGCCTCCCCGACCTGGCCCCCAGGGTGGGACACAGCGCCAGGCGGGTCAGCCGTTCACAGATGGCTTTGCGATGAGGTTGCAGTGCGAGTTCGGTGGCCCATTGTCACGGCGCAGCCACGCAGACCCTTTGGAGGACGAGTGTCCCTCAGCAGCACACGGAGGGAAGCGCAAGGGCGGGGGTGGGGTGGCTGCCGGCCCTCAGGCGGGTGCAGAGGTTCGCAGCTCTCCTCTAATCCAGGGCTGGCGTGCGTGCGAACTGAGGCAACTTCTGGCGCATTTTAGGTAGGCAACCTTTTTTCCTCTTTCTGACAGTGGAGGGGCTCCGGGCTGGGAGTTGTGGGGTGCGGTGTAGCAGGAACTCTGCCGCTCCCCTCTCTAGGCCGCTCGGATCTGGGTTGTAAAGATTGCACTCCGTCCGCGTGAGGGCTTCCCACCCTGTGTGCACGCTGCACCCACCTGCAGAGCTCCAGGCCCCTTAAATCAGGTCGTCTTGGGTGGGGCCCAGACAAGGGGTCTTTTAAAGCCCCTCAGAGACTCTAATGGGCACCTGGGGGAGCACCACCCGACTATATTCTCGCTGTCCCATGCCCCGTGTGCACTGACTTCTCGGTGCTGCTGTGCGGTTCGTCCATGGTGGACTCACATTGGTTTTGGTTCCTCACTGGGGAAGACACGTGGACCAGGATAAGCAGGACGAAACTCCTCATCTCCAAAGTATTTTGGACTGTGAGTCGGCTTTGTAAACTCGCCTTTACGGGCCGTTTGAAGCAGCGAATGGGCCTTGTGAAAATGAAAGGTGTGACACACGGTGACACTCCACTCCGCTGCACCGGGACCCGGATGGCGAGCTCACGATGGCTGACCTCAGGGCCGTGACACGAGAGGTCACGTAGGACACCCAGGAGATGCGGCAGGCACACAACGTGGGTCTCGTGGGTACAGCTGCAGGCACCCTAAAATCTTTCAGGAATAGATATTCTAAGTCCACCACGATACACAAGTTTGCCCGTGTGCAAGCACGTGGAAGGTCTCTATTTGGCATTTGCACTGATGGCAACACTGGGTTCCCACCTGGTCTTGAAAGAAATTCTCTAGAAATCGTTCTTTGCCTTCTGGAGGCAGAGAGGCAAGGGGAAAGGCCTGGGGTTTGTGAATGTATTTAGTCCTCTTCCATGTTTTATGAGAATTTCTAGGTCGGCGCATGCCTTAGACCCACGACTGCTTTTAAGAAGCCAGTAGGCTCAGGACGGAAGGATTGGGCTTCCTTGATCCCATTTGCTTTTCCCCAAATCCTACTCGGGTTTCAGCAAGCATGGCTCCCATCCAAATCTGACTTCTGTGTCCTTGGCACAAGTGTATTACACAGCGTCACGGGGAGAGACTAACAGAAGTGACACCATCAAAATCAGGTTTTCTCCAACGCCACTGTTTGTCTTTGAAAATCTTCATCAGGCCAAGCCGAAGGGAGGCTGGCGATACCTTTATGGGATGGTAGCCCAACGGGCTTGTTAAAAATGGCTGAAAACTTGATACGAAAGTGGTGTCAGTATTTTCTTTTTAAAGTAACACGTTACAGTGTTTGTAAATGTGACATTAAAAGTCACGGGGTCGACAACTGCACAGTGATGTTGTAAGTATTAACTGTTAGACTTTTCACTGGGGTGGGGACAAGTTCTGCCTCTAACAGACATTAGGAGATGAGTTATGGGCCAGGGACACTGCCTCTGGCCTACGACTCTGCCACCATGCTTAGCCGTCTTGGTCAGGGCAGGTGTGGGTGTCGATGAGACAGTTCACGCTTCCGTGAGCACCCAGCAGGCATAGTGCTCTGTCATGTCGGGGACCTCCCATCACCTCTTTGAAAATGCCTAGTTTCATTTCAGGCCCACGGTGGGGCATGGGCCACCAACCTCAGCTGGGTGACGAAGATGATCTCCCAAAGTTCAGGTTCGCACAACCGACTTTTGGTGGTGAGGCGGGGAAGGGACTTGGGCGTCCCTGGCAAAGGTGATGAGCAAGGCTCTGGCGTTCACTTTGCAGAACCTCCCTGGTCACCTCCATCTTCCAGATTGAAGCCTGTGCAGATGTCACGTGAACGCTGTGATGCACAGACAACAGCCTGGAAACTGGCATATTCCCATTGGGTCCCAGATGCACAGTGACTCCCGCCTTGCAATGGCACGAGTCTAAGAGGACTCCGACATTACAGGTCTCCACTGATACACAAACCCAAGGATCTGAGTGTCCGCAGCCCAAGGCCTGCCCTGCCCCTCCCAAGTACTGGTTCCCATGGGAGTGGCCTGGTGACCTGAGCGGACCCCCTTTCCTGGTGGCTGTTCTGCAACAGGACTCCTCCTGTCCCCCCACCCATGAAATGAGCAGAGCCCTCGGTCCTCGGGGATGCACATCAGATTACTGACCAGTGTTAATTGGGCTCAACACGCCTTCTGGGGCTTCAGGATTTGTGAAAATTGCTCAGTCTTGTGTAAAATAGCCTGACATTTTCTCTTGTCACCAAGATGTATTTTTCTATGTTAGTTCAATGTATAATTATGTAATTTTGTACATTAAAATGTATGCTTTTTCCACAATGAAAGTTTTATTTTCTTTTTTAAATGTTTACCTGATTGATGGTTTGTGACAAAGTGTTGTAGACCCTCACACAATACAAAAAGGCAACGGATCCAAGGCTCCTGATTGTGGGTAGGAAGTGAATGATCTCAGAAGTCAAATCCACTGCACAGACTGGAAGTCTAACACGGCTCTCCCTGGGCTAAAATCAAGGTACCGGCATTCCTTCCGGAAATTCTAGGTGAGCTTTGCTCACTTGCTTTTTCTAGCTTCTAGAAGGTACTTGTGTTCTTTGGCTCATGCTTTCTTCCTCCATCTCCGAAGCCAACAGTTTAGCCTCAAATCTCTCTCTGCTTCTGTTGTCACACGTCCTCTGACTCTGACCCTCCTGCTTCCCTCTTTCACTGATAAAGGACCCTTGTGATGACATTAGGCCAACCTGGGCAATGCAGGAGAATCACCCCTTCTCAAGATCCTTAACTTTATCACACCTGCAATTTCCTTTTGGCCGTGTAAGGTAACAAATGAGGTTCTGAGGATGGGGAGGTGGACATTTTTGGGGAGGGGACATCATTCCCCCTCCTACCACTACCTATGAGCAGATAAAAGCAGACATTTCAGAATCAAGCAGACTGGAATGTGAACTGAATACCTGCCACTTGCTGGCCCTATAACGTCAGGCAGCTTGCTTGACTTCTCTTTTTACATCCAAAAATGAGTGCAACAATCCACGACTTGCCTTGTAGATTTGCTAAGAGTATCATACACCGAACCGTAATCTCCAGTTCCCTTTCCCTCACTTTTGGAAAATATGCTTTTTTAAAGCTGATGTTTTCTTTAAAAAATTGTATGTGTGGTTTGCTGCCCCTCTGGCCTCCAAATAAGGTCCCCCTGGACACTATGCCTCAGAGCTGAGCGGCCTCTCCTGCTGCCATCTGCAGTGGCCCTCTCTGTTCTCTGCCATTACCCTGGCTGGATGCACTCCTGGCTTGTCCCTCACCGAGTACCATACTTCCGTTCATGTAGGAGCACTCCCTCCCTGTAGCAGTTGGGGAGCAGGATGGGGGGGGTGTCACAGCCGTCCTCTGGACCGAGTAGAATTTGCTCAGATTTCCTGGGCTTTCCCCTCTGCCAGCGTTACCCGTCACCACCCTGGATTTCAGGTTGGTCTGAACTCTGCACTCCAGCCTGAAAATGAAGGTGGGACTGCCTGGCACCTGGGACTGGCGGAAGCAGAACACCGTGTAGGAGTGAATGGTGTGTACGAAGACGCTTACACATGGTAGGCACTCGATCAACATCAGATCCTCTCCTTTCTAGAAGAGAGGCGTGAAGAGGAGTAATTTAAAGTCTGTGACACAGTGAGTCACCAAAATGTGTGTTGGAGGAATGTTGAATGAACCGTTGCCCAGAGTTGCACAGAGGACAGGATTCTAATGCAAAGATCTGGACTCTTCTGATGACACCAGTCTGTTCCTTCATGTCCTTTCTCCCAGTGGGGCCTGTTCAGGCAGGCTTTGGGGCAGGCTTAAGGACACGGGTTACGATGCAGGCTCCAGGACCACACTACGGTGCTGAAATTTTACGTGGCATCATTTACCATCTGTGACCCGAGGCAAGTCAGCCATCTCTCTAAGCCTGAGTTTTTGCATCTGTAAAATGAGGATAAGGTGGCACCTACCTCAAAGGTGGCTGTGAGGCTTAAGGAGTTGCTATATCTAAAGTGCCTACAGTGATCCTTGGCGTGGAGTGAGCTCTCTGTAAGAGGGAACTTCTTTTCCTTCCTTGCTTCTGGGTAGCGACTATTCTCTCTCTCCTCGTTCCTGTGTCACTCCCTCCTAGTCTGTGTCACTCCCGCCTAGTCTCGACAACCGCCTCGCCCTTTCGCACGATGGAAAGGGTTTCCTAGGAAAGTGGTGAGCTCTCCATCACCAGCGCTATTTAAACAAAGCCTAAGAGACACTATCCTCAAGATGCTGAGAGCAAACTCAGGCATATAGCATGAGAACTGACCTCAAAAGTTCTGTTGGGCTCCGATTCTTGAATTCTCTCATTTTTTTCTGTGGGTTTTGTCACTACAAATATTTGTGGAGCTTTAGACATTTCCGTGTGGTCTTCAGTATGGAATTTCCTTGCCTGGACTGTGCTGGGAACAGTATTTCACAGGACAGAAGTTTTTATTTAAAAAATTGAAAACACTTGCATTGCCACCTGGAGTCCTGCAGACCTCAAGAGGATCATCTGTGACAAATCTGTGCAGGCTGCCAAGGGACAAAAGGAAGGAGGCCAGGATGGGGGATGGGGTAGGTGGAAGAGAGTGAGTGGAGGTGGGGGTGGGGGCAGTGATATTCTCTGTTCTTATTTGTGTTTAGCACTCTCTCCCCTATATAATAGAGACTTCCTGGAGGTGGGGACTTTAAAAATATTCATCTCTGGGTTCCCAGAACGACTTTGTGTCTCAAGCACAGAAAAGGGACTTACTTACTAAATGTCTACTGTGGCTCAGGCCTGGCTGAGAGCTGAGGCTTTGGACAGCTGCTTTGCTTTCCCCCTCCTGACTCTTCATCTGCCCAGTGGGAAGGCAATAACATTAATATCTTCTTAGGGCACAGAGCCGCTTGCTCCAGAGTTAAACGCAGCGGGACAGTGTCAGCTGAGGCCATGGAGCCAGTATCCCCAGAGCCCTCTGTCCATGGGTCCCAGCAGTCACAGGAAAGAGAACGTGAATCCTGCCGTCTGTCTGGGACTCCCCGAGCCTATGAGGACTGGTGCTGAAGGGACAGCTCCTGGCACCTGCTCTGCTGGGGGGAGGGGGATGCACAGTGCCAGGCACCGATGCTTCTGGCTGGGGTCCCTATGCAGCCCCGACACTGCGTGTCTAGACTCACCACCGATGGGGTTTGGCAGCTGGTGATTCCGTGCCTCCAGAAAGAGCAGCTGAGACCATGAGGTCCCCAGAGACTCTTAGGACTCTCTGCCTGATAATCATGGAAAAATGAGGGACAGTGTCTAGGGGATACACACTATCCCTGGCCTTGGAGAGGGGTTGAGGGGGACCCCAACAGATAGACCCAGCCTCCCAGGCCCTCCATCCTGGCCTTAGTTAGGGGAAGCGGGGGTCCCCCAGGCTGTAAGCTCCTGGCTCAGCAATGGTAGGCCATATCAAGGTCATGGAAGGTGACTGCTAGAATGGTGGCTGACATGAATGTGAGTGTACGTGTGTGGTGATTTATCTCTTTGTGTGTCTCTTTTCTGAAGCATTTCTATTAAAGTTCCAGATGTCCCTTATTTCGGTGTGGATTCGTGTACAGGTGTCCTATTGGGGTTTATGTGCGTGGAGTTACCTTGTGAATTTGCCTTTGGTGTGAGGGTGTGAAAGTATCTTTGTTGTGTGGGTGTTACAGGAGAGAATATCATATATGTTTGTGAATCACTGGTTCAAGTGCAAGAGCAGATTTCTCTTGTCTGAGTGCATGTGGTCCTAGCATGTTCCTCTTGTCTTGGTTTTTCATCCTTCCTGGTGCTTAGCCCTGCCCGGTTGTGTGTGTGTGTGTCCGTGTCCTTAGAATGTTAGCTCCTGGAGGGCAGCGCTTGGTCCATTAGGTTCACAGCTCTGTCCCCAGCAATAGCTATGTGCTGGGCACCAGTGGTCACCGAAGATAACAGTGTGGAGTGAATGAATGCTGTGTCCCATGTGTGAGTGTTCCTCCAGTTGTGCGATCAGTTTCGCTGTGATGCCATGTGCGCGCGGGGTTGGGTGACTGAGAATTTCTGGTGTGTGTGTGTGTGTGTGTGTGTCAGAAGGTTCAAAATATGTGCAAGCATGTATGCGTGTGCACAATTGTGAGGTGTGTGAACAAGCCTGTGTGTCTGGGGAGCGTGTGCAATCGACTCTGGAACGTGAGCCAGCGTGTTTGTGCATCTTTCACGTGCTCGGACGGCGTCATTGTCTTGTGCGCTGCTGCCCATCTGTGTGCCTCGAAAGTGTGTGTGTGTGTGTGTGTGTGTGTGTGTGTGTGTCTGTGTGTGCGCGCGCGCGTGTGCATGCACTCGGCTCCCCCTAGCATCTGCGTCCGGCCTGGAGGCGGGGAGTGGGGGTGCGGCGAGGGCACTGCGGTTCGGCTGCCCGCCCTCGGCGCTGCGGCTCCAACACGTCACCGTCTCTCTCCGCCTTCGACTCCGTCCCCGCTTCGCGGTCCTTTGTAGCCGGCCGCCGGCCGCGCGGAGGCCCCGCCCTGGCCCCGCCCCGGCCCCGCCCCGCCGCGCGCCGCGCCCCGCCCCGCCCCGCCCCGGGCCGCAGTAGCGCCTGGGCCAGCGCGGGCCCGCACCCAGCGCGGAGCGCGGCGCTCGGCTGTGGCCAGGAGCGCGGGCGGCCGGCCGGCCGGGGACCGGCATGGCGGACCGGCGGCGCGCGTGGAACACGGAGGACGACCTGCCCGTGTACCTGGCGCGGCCGGGCAGCGCGGCGCAGACCCCGCGCCAGAAGTACGGCGGCATGTTCGCCGCGGTGGAGGGCGCCTACGAGAACAAGACCATCGACTTCGACGCGTACAGCGTGGGCCGCCGGGGCTCGGCGCGCACGCCGCGCAGTGCTGGCCGGCTGGACGCCGTCGGCCTGCCCGGGCCCGGCGGCAGCGAGGACACGGCCAGCGACGTGAGCGAGCCCTCGGGCTCGGCCGTCAGCTCCCCTGGCGAACGCGACGAGCGGCCGACCGCGCTGCACATCCGCTGCCCCGCGCCCCGCGACCTGCCACTCGGCCGGGACAATGGCCAGGTACCCTCGGGGCGAGCGGGGGGCCGGCCAGGCGGGGGGCGGGGCCCTCGGGGGGCGGCTGGGCAGTGCCGAGGGGGCAGTGCTGGGGCTGCTGCCCCCAGGCTCGGGAGGGCTGCTGCCCCCAGGCTCGGGAGGGCTGCTGCCCCCAGGCTCGGGAGGACTCCGGAAGGCCCCTCCCCCACCACTTCGTACTGGAGGTGAGATGTTGTGCGACTCGGTCCGGAGTGACCGCCTAGTCCGTGAAGCTGCAAAAGGTCCTTGGAGATCCAGTCACCCCTCCTCTTCCGCAGAAAGGGAGAGCGAGGTTCCGGGAGGGGAAGTAAGTTGGCTAAGCCGCCACATGGATCCTTAAAACGCGAAGCGACCTCGGGAGTGAATTTTATCGAGGGATCCTCATTCTCTGCTTTATGAAAGGAAGGGCAGCTCCGTTCCGCGTCCGTCCGTCCGTCCGTCCATCCGTTCATTCACTCATTAGTAATTATAGAGCACCTACTACGTGCCAGGCGCCAGGACAGGTTCAGTGAAATGCATGTGGCCATGCAGCCGGAAGCTGAACGAAGCCTCTTCTGAGTGCTCCCCCTGTGCTTTCTGGGGGAAGGGGGTGGTTAGAGATGTATCATGGTGCCGATAGAATGGGAAACTGCTGCCCACAGGCACCAGCATCTTCAGGGGCCGCTCCTGAGCCCCACAGCACGATGCCACTGTACTCACTACGCAGGGCACGCTGCAGGCAGAGTGGGGATTTGAACCCGGGTCTCCCCCACACCCAAGTGGGAGAGTGTCAGGGAGAGGTAACTCCAGGCCTCGGGCCCTGTGAGCTGGAGGTCCCCAAGAAAGCGGCGGAAGGTGGGTGGGTAGAGGGCACAGCTTTGGGATATATGGATGAGGGTCAGCCGGGTGACTGGAAACGGGAGTTGGAGCACCCCAGGGCTGCTGAGCTGTAGGCTGAGTGGAGATGTCTGAGCACCGCTCGGGTTCCAGACCCCCGCAGGCGCTGGGATACTGGCTTAGCACCCCAGCCCCACCTCAGGGCCAGGTTTGGCGAGGGAGTCATGGTGGGAACGAAATCAGTTAATGCCGGCAGGTAGTGAGCATTCAGTCATGTTCGTTGTTGAGTTTTACTACAATTTTTATGAACCCTTCTCCCCTTCAATGCTGTGAGAGGCAGGAGGAGGCAGAGAGGGATGGAAATCCGGGAGGGCTTCCTGGGTGAGTGGGGGTCGACCGACCGTGGCTGCTATGATGTCTTAATGAAGCGCTTCCTGACCCCGACCCAAGGCTCGGGAGCTCTCCATGGTCCTGAACCCAGCGCCCCGCGAGGCGAAGTTCTACCTCACAGGGAGGGGGTGTGGTGGGGGCGGGGGCGAGGGCGCGAGATAGCCAGGGCGTCCCGTGTCCTTTTGCTACCCCTGCCCACCTCGCTTCTCTGGTGGCCGATCTCGCTGGGGATCTAGGCTTTCGAGCCCAAGAGGCAGGCTTCGGGGCTCAGGACCCAGAACCTGGGGCCCGTAGCGGGGAACCCTGGTTTGCAGCCAAGACACTTCCCCCTCTTGAACCTCAGCTTCTCCATATGTGACATGGGGGTGGCATTCCCCGTCCCCACCCCGCAAGGCGCGGTGGAATATCAGGGAGGCGAGGGCCTTTTAGGCAGGACTGGGAGCTGACTGGAAGCGCATCCCTGATGGAGTTGCGGGTCAGTTGCCCACGCAGACATCGACCCCGGCCTCTCCCACCTCGGGCCTTCTCTCCCTTTTCGCCATGGCTTCTCCGAGAGTGGACAAAAGGCGGCGCCGCTGGCGCGCAGAGGGCTCCGGAAGCATTCGAGGGTCGGACTGTGGGGTCGGGGAGGCCTCGAGGTCTCCCTGCGGGGAGCGTTTTCGTTTTTGCGGACCCAGCGACCGCGGGGCTGGGGTTCCGGGGCGGGCCCAGTTGCTCCTGCGCTTTGCGGAGGGTGCCGGGGCCCTCCCCCACCAGCCCGTAAAGCTCTTTCCGAGGAAGGAGGAGGGGTGTCTGCGGCGCAGGCGCAGCGTTTTCTGAGGCCCATGGCTGAGCGACTGCGGGGCTTTGTACCCGGAAAGTCTGCTTGGGAGCAGCGGTCTGTCTGGCCAATCGCGGACCGGTGCCCCTCCCCCCGATACGCACGTGGTCTTGTCCTCAGCCGTCAGCTGCCCCGCCCAGACAGACCACTGGGGACGCCCTGACGCGTGGGACCTGGGGCTTAACAACGCTGAGGCGGGGAGTGTAGGTGTCAGGGGGGGACGGGGGTGTCCTCACTCGCAACTGACGGTCCCCAACAAGGATTTAGGGCCCAGCTCAGAGCGCTTGACGAGGTGTGCAAGAACCTGCCTTCCAGATTCTGTTCTGCTGTAGCTAACAGGCTCTGCACAAGAGAGAGCATTGTACCTCTGTGAGCCTCAGTTTCCCACCTGTAAAACGGGAAAATTACGTGTTCCTGGAATACTAAGCTTCTTGTCCTTTGTGAACCTACCCACGACCCCATCTCCACTTTAAGGCCAAGGCATTGCTGGCCTCCTGCGGGCGACTGGAGACTGGCCTTCAGGTGGGGGTGGAGGGCAGGGCTTCAGGCCCCAGTCTGCCGGGTGGGGAGCTTTCCCAGCCTAGCACACCCACCCTCTGGGCTGTAACTGGAAAGTAAAGAAGAGGGGTCTTTTCACAGCACCCGGGGTTTGAGCTTTGTAGACAGAAAGTGAGCGGCAGAGAAGGTTCTGCCTGGAGAGTTGGGCCACCTGTCCACTGCTGTGGGGGCTTGTCCAGGCTCCCCCTTTCTCCTGACCTCTTTCCACCTCTCTTGTCATTATATCAAGTTATGTCCTGGCCTCCTGCCCACCTTTCCCAGAGCAACATCTGGGTCATGGTATCCTGGGACTGGTGTCCCTGGGCCACTGGGAGGCCAATGTCCTGTTCCCCATCCTGGCCCTCAGTCTGTTCTGGGGGCTGTGGGAACCTCAGTGACAAGGGTCTGGTGCTGCAAGCAATCCCTGTCCGGTGGGAAAGACTGGGGTGACATGGTGGCCCCAGCGCCAGGCTGCTCGTTGTGTGGACAGGAGATGCTGCAGAGGGTAGAGCAGGTCAGCGATTGATTGGGACCTTGTCTTAGGTTCCCTGCTGCACTCCCTGGGCCTGGCCCTGAGGCTCCTGCTGAGACCTCAGGTGGGCTGGCTCAGTGATGGGGGTGGGGATGGGGGCCAGGGGAAGCCTTTCTGGAGGAGCTGTGGGAGGTGAGTCTGGGAGAATGGGCAAGCTTTTGTCTGGGGTAGGATAGTCAAGGCGAGGGTGCAGCTTGAATAAACGTTTGCATTTTGAGATGGGAGTGTGTTTGGTCTCGTCAGGGAGTGGCCTTAGGGGTGGACAAACGGAGTCTGGGAAACAGAGGCCGGGGGGTGGGAGGGGGCTGCCGCTGAGCCCAATCCTGGGGGGCCTCGAACATTCCGGCAGCTTGGGCGGGTCCTCACGCTGCGGTTCCGGAAGGCTCCGGAGGCGGTGCGCCACACCTGCGGCGCTGCCCGAGGGCCCTGCGTGCGCATCGGAGGGCTGTTTTTCTGGCTTTTAAAAGAACCCTGCACACCAGCACTTCCCCATCGCGAGAGCGAGGCTGGGCCCCAGCGGAGGGCCTGGGCGCGGGGCGGGGGTCGGCGGGGCGGGAGGCGGAGTGGCGGGGACCCGAAGGCAAGCGCTTCCTGGTTCCAGCCGAGAGGGGCGAATCGAGCTTGGCCGCGCGCCGCCGGGAGGAGCTGTCTGTCTGCAGCGCCTCCTCCCGCCCTCTCCGCCCTCCTCCTCCCGCCCCCCTCGCCGAGCCGGGCGGTGCTGGCAGCCGGAGCGGCGGCGGCGCGCGGGCCGAGCGCGGGGCAGCGGGCGTGTGGGCAGCCGCGGGCGCCGAGCCTCCGTCCCTGTCTTCATCCCTTCTGCGCTTTGTCGCTGCGCCCGCGGGGAGCGGGACCGAGGGACAGCCGTCCGGAGCGAAAGACAGCCCACAGGTCCAGCGGCCGGGCTGAGGGCGCCAGAGGGGGCCATGTCTTACCAGGGCAAGAAGAGCATTCCACACATCACGGTGAGCCGGGCCCCCGCCCCGCCCCGCGCCGTTCTTTGTGGGGTGGGGGTGGTCCGCCAGGGTCGGATCCGCCTGGGGACTGCAGGGGCGGCCCCCGAGGCTTTCTGCGACGCGCGGGTGGGGCGGGGCCGGTCTCGCATTGCAGCCCCCTCCCCCAGCCTCTGGGGACAATGGGGGTGGGGGGAGCCCCGCATGGCGGGGCGGGGCTGGAGCCTCGGGTCCCTCTCCCTACGGGCTTGCAGCCCCCCGCCACCATCCACACGGGACGTCTAGAGGATGGCGTGGCCGGGGAGGATACAGAGCTGAACAAAAGAGGGAGGGGCGCGGGGTCCGGATCCCTCCCTCGGGCCCTGGAGCTGACCTGCGCGCGGCCTTCACGCAGTCCAGCTCCAGTATCTCGCCGCGGAGTTTCTTCCCCGCCAGGGAAAGGGAAAAGATGGACCACCAACTCCCACTCCCTGCCCACACTGATGGAACGAAAGCGGACTTAGAGACAGCGCCATGATGGGGGGCCCCTCCCATTCCTGCCCGCTGTTAAACATAACCGCATGGCATGGCACTGGGGCTGTGGCCCCGGAAGGGTTAACACTGGGGCGTGGGTTGGGGCTGAGCAGTCCACTGTGCCCCTGGGCCTGGCGGAAACAAAGAATGCCTGGTGCTTGTGCTTTGTCTCTGGGTGGGGAGCTGAGGGCGTGGCTCTCGGGAAACCTGGCCCCAGCTCCATTCCCTGCCAGGCCCCAGAGTGGAACCAAATTCTTGCAGAGGGGTGTGCACCCATGGGCCCTGGGTTGGGGGTGCCTGAGCAGCCCAGGTGCTGGCAGGCGGGGTTCTGAGCTTGATGGGATTCTCCAGGGTGATGCCTGAGCTGTGAGAACAGGAGACCCAGCATCCTCATTACTCAGAATCCACAGTCCCAGATGGTCCCAGGGCACCTGCCAGAGGGGCAGCCTTGGGGAGGAGGTGGGAGCTGGCATGTCCTACTCACTGCCTAGCATATTGCAGACCTAATTGTATTCAATCTCAGTGCAGCCTCTGGGGGAGGCGACCACATAACGCGTGCAGAGGCTGGACCGCTAGCTGCAGCGCAGGTGCGAGGAAGGGTCGGAAAGCACCGAGCCCCCGGCCTCCCCAGAGTAGCCCTGCATCTGCCCAACTCGGGCCTGTGACTTCCTGAGCAATGCCCTCCTGGGCCCAGCTGCAGGTCTTGCCAGCAAACCCTTGCTGAGTTCCCACCCAGAGGTGTGCCTCCTGGGGTGGGGACTACCGCTTACCCACCCGGAATCCCTGCCCTCTGAGACAGGGCAGTGTAAGAGACCAGAGCCTTCGTGATGGAGTCGGCTGGGAATCTGTAGAAGGAACGTGGTTGCTTGCTCCAGGCGAGGCAGAATGGGAGGACAGTCTGGGATAATGGTGTGAGCACATCCCTTTCTTGGGACTTTCTGACCAGCTCCCCAGGGGGACTGAGGCAGGCGATGGAGGTGGGGTGAGGCAGTGACTGATGAGTCAGGACCTCTGGATCACTTCGTGGCTGTGACCCATGGCAGGTCTGGGCCCCTCTCAGGACCCCTGTTTCCAAGAAGGAAGTTTGGCAAGATGGTCTTGGAGGCAGGTCTGGAGGAATGGCGCCCTAGAGCTGCACAGCTCACAGTCTGCGCAGCGGTCACCCTGCCCCTCGGCTGTGGCCCTTGGGAGAGGAGCTGACCGGGAGCTGACCGCCCTGCCCCCTGTCTGAGCCTCCAGGCTCTGATACCCACAGTGGGCCCAAACTGGCCACATCTTGAGCATCCAAGAGGATGCTGGTGGGGTGAGCATTAGGCGGTTACCTGTGGGCCGATCCCCTGAGTGAGGCAGGTAGTCAGCCCGTGTGAAAGGGAATTGAATGGATGATTCCAGCAGCTTCATGGCGTGGGGAGGAGCGTTATGCCAACACGTATGCTCAGATCCCGGGAAGAGGCCCTTAGTGAGGCATTTGTGTTTCATTTGGTCCACTTGGCTCACCCCACCCAGAAAGCTGTGTGATTGAAAGGGGAAACAACCAATCAGAGAGGATGGTCTTGGATGGAGCCTCTTTCTAGGCCCCTCAGCTTCCTCAGGATGTTTTGCTGATAATATGCGTGTTGTGGCAGGAATGAGACTACCAATAAGTGGATGAGTGGGCCCTGTGGCTTTCCAGATGCCGAACCCTCACCCTGTTCAGTACTCATTTGGTAGGTTAGTAGTAATGAAAGCCCCTGGGCCATGCCGGGCCCCATGCTGGGTGCCAGGCACAGTGGCAGTGCGGAGGGCTTGTCCTGGTCCTCTCAGAGTCCAGAAAGGGTGACATTTCAGCCCGAAATCACAACAAAGTGTGGAGGGTGTTGTATGTGACATACGGGAGTCTGGAGGAGACACAGTTGGGACCCTCAACCTAGTCTTGGGGGAGATGGAGGAGGGAGGCTCAGAGGCAAACAAGCACGGCAGGTTGGAGAAACTGAAGGACGGTCCACGTTGTGGAGCTTCCAAGTGAAGCCTCTCTGCAGTTAGAGCACGTCCTGGAGACTGTTAAGATGTTGTTGACAGCCAGGGTGTGTGTGGCCTGGGACGGACCCAGGAGCTGGAAAATGGGACCAAGATACAGCCTTCGGCTGCATGCCTGGGTCCCACCTACCTGATGTTGGGTCACTCTGTACCCTTGTGAACCTCAACTTCCTCATCTAAACAATGGGAATAAGGTTCCAGCATTGCCAGTGAATTCAGAGACAGGACAGAGGCTACTTGAGCAGAGGAGAAGGGACATCCCAGGCAGGACACAGTATGGACAAAGGCAGGGAAGTGGCTGTATTATGAAAATGTTCTGCCATGTCGATTATGATCGTGATGTCTTTCCTCCTTTTTCCCACCTCAGCCTCTGAGAGTAGCCTGATAAAGAAGAGAGAAAAAGCAGAAACACTGAGCTTCAGCCCCCAACGATTGTTTCAAATATTTATAAGACTCTCTTTCATGTGTGGCTTTTTAAAAAATTAATGGCACCAGCGGGGTTTAATCTAGCTAAAGCTGTTTCTCACGCCCACCGTGGGGTTAAGTGAGTAGGATATCCTGGGCGTGGCTCTGGGCAAACAAAGGCACATGGCTTCCTGGTCTGCAGAAGCTCCCACAGAGCCACTGATCAGGGAGGTCTTCAGCTGCAGGGGAAGACAAGTGTGTCCATCATGGTGGCTGAGAATTATTGCTATTAAAAATAAGTGTGTGATTTTGTACAGTATTACAGTGTTCTGCAGGATTTCCGTGGTCTCATCCCTGGTCTTCAGAGCAGTTCTGTGGGGAAGGCAGCCAAGATATGTTACCCCTATTTTCCAAAGAGTCAACTGAGGCTCACAGAGCCTTGTAAAGGGTCTTGCAGTGACCTATGGAGGGATGAAGAGCTCGGGTTCACCAGGGAGGGCAGACAGGCTGGTCTGCCAGCTAAGAAAATCACTGTCTGATTTGAAACCTCAATCTCTCTCTCTCTCTCTCTCTCTCTCTCTCTCCCTCTCTCCCCCCGCCCCCCGTGTGCATGTGTGTATGTGTGTGTATGTCTGTGTGAGAAAATGGTGCTTCAGTGTGTGTATGTGTGTGAATAGTTGAGTGTGAGTGTTGATATGTGTGTTAGTGTGTAAGCGTGTGTATATGTGTGTTTTAGATGAAACAGTAAAGATGAGCAGGGAAGAAGACAGATCAAGTAAAAATCACATCTGACTGAATTACTCTAATATGCAAATGTGCCAACGCCTTGGGAGGCCTGTTAGGCTTCTCCCTGAGGGTAGCATTTAACCTATCTACAGATACTCAATTTGTTTCCCTGTCTTTTTACCCAAAGCGATTGAGATGCCTGTGGTGATTTGTCGTCATGCACAGTGAAATCTGATGGAATGGGGGTGAGAGGCAAGGGGTAGAGACAGAGATGAGGGGCCCATGGATAAGAGGTCCTGGTAGAAAATGGGAAAATGCAAGATTTTCCAGTGACCAGTAGTCCCCAGCTCCTGCGCTGTGAGCACAACGGTGTATTGAAATAACCCCCTGCGTATGTGCTACTAAATTTTGATCCGCATTTGAAATTGATGTTTGCTGCAATCAAGTTGTAGCGGATGGTCCTAGTAGCATCTATCAGGTGCAGCCCTGAGCTCTCACAAGCAGAGTGGTGTGGGACGGAGTCTAATGGTGTGTGTGTGTGTGAGTGTGTGTGTGCGCACGCACGCACGAGTGTGGGTGTAAGGACGCTCTTGCGTGGAAAGGGAGTAGCGTCAGAGGCTTTGCCCCGCGAGCGTGTGAGGAGCCCTCCGGGCCGTGGACAGCGCCGTGGTGCTGAAGAGCAAGCCCATGCCGTTAAGGAGCTTGTGTTAAAGGCCCCGGGAGACTGACACAGTCACGCTGTAGTAGGGATGGCATGGTCATGATTGCTGACTTATTTGGTGTTGTTTTAGGTCTTTTGTCCCTTTAAGAATGCTGCACACTTTTATACCACAGCAGCTCCCCCTTGTCTGCAGGGGATACATTCCAAGATCTCCGGTGGACATCTGAAACCACATTGTGCCAGACCTGCGTATACCGTGCTTTCTCCCTCACATACATAAACTTCGTGGCTTCTCTTTGACATATCCAGAGTGCCGGCATCCCCACTCTTGTGCTTTGGGGCCATTGTTCAGTGAAATAAGGGAGACTTGAACATGGGCACTGCCATGTTGCGATCTGATAACCAGGACAGCTACCTAGTGACTAAGGGGTGGGTAGCGTATACAGTGTGGAGATGCTGGCCAAAGGGATGATTTACATCCTGGGTGGGATGGAGCAGGATGGCACGAGATTTCATCACATGACTCACAATGGCACACAATTGAAAAAAACTTCTGAACTGTTCATTTCTGGAATTTTCCATGTGATATTTTTGGACTGTGGTGGACCACAGGTAATTGAAACCATAGGAAGTGAAACTGTGGATGGTATTTGTAAGTACATCTGGAACACAGAGAGGTTGAGAGTCATTGCCTTAGACAGATGCAGTGACCAAATGCTCACTTTGCTCTGAGATAAGAAGCTCTGACCCATTGGTGGTGGCTTGAGAAATGGCGCGGGATCTGGGATGCTTCACAGAGAGGTTGGTCTAGAAAATAAGCAAGCAGGTGGACAGAGGGAAGTGGTGGTTGTGCACATAGGAGGTTGCACTCTTTCTGTGGGCCCGGAGCCCAGGCACCCGGCACGTTCTCCCTGACCAGGCCCTTTGCCTCTGGATAAGATATGGTCATTCCTCACTGAGCGTCCTTCCTCCTGGAGCAGGATTTGTGAGCATGCCCACGTAAGTAACGTGGTTTGTGCACTTGACTATGAACACTTGGAGGACGGGGACACTGTCTGATTCTCCTGGGCATCTCGTTAGGAGCACTGTTGCCCACTGGAGACTCACAGCAGGGTCTCCACACTACGCGCAAACTCTTCTCTGCTCTGTGAGGCCTTGGCCACACCTGCATTTGACTTTCCTTAAGACCTGTCCTGCCCATAGATTTAGCATTTAGGTAAGTTGCGACCCAGAAGGAGATGAGGGTGGCATGAAGGGTTTCTGGAACATAAAAAAGGCGGGGGGGGGCGGGCTTCTCATGGTCCTTTGGCAGTGGGGAGAGGGTGGATCTGATTTATTAATGGGCTTCACTGCATTTCACACTGAAAAAACAAGTGTTTGTGATAAAAACCTTCCACATACACGTCGGACCATCAGAGCCCACATCTCTCCAGGATCTGGACTGCACAATGATTTGGTATCAGAACTTGGGGAGACAGCCAGCAGGTGGCTGTGTGGGGAGATTTTGTACCCGTCCCTAAATTGTGCTGCATGTACTTTTTATCGTACCATGTTCACAGACAGTTAGGGTTTAAGCCCTAACACAATCTCAGCAAATATTTGATGTATACAACCTCCAAGTTGAAAGGAACCTGTTAAATTATGTAAAGTTTGTTGATTTTGCACATGTAAAACGGCAGAAAAGAGTGTCCATTGCTTCTCTCCCCTCCCCCCCTCCCCACCAGTGAAGGCATCCCGCACCTTTCTGCATACTCTGGTGACAGGGAGGTCACCACTCTGCACAGCAGCCTGCTTTCCTCTTGGCTAGCTCTTCTTGTTGGCTCTTCGAGTGACAGTCTGCCTTTGCCCTCAGAATTTTTCACAGCTCCCTTCCTCTTCCACACCGATACTCCAAGAGGCTCTGGAAGATATTTCCAGCTCACCCAGGACAGTCAGGTCTTCCGTCCTCACCTAGCACAATTTCCAGTGCAGTGTTTGGATTTTTCTGTTGTTGTTTTTTTCCGTGTGTGTGTGTGTGTGTGTCCTGAATTTCTGGCCCTGTAGAACAGAATGGATCCAAAATAAAACTTAATTATTGGGCACCTTTTAAAGCACTCTGAGACTTTCCAGGGTTACCGACTCTTTGGAGAAGCTGATAGAAGCAATGGAAACTTCTCCAGACACAGAACATTTGGCATAAAACCTTGGGTTTCACAGGCCGATACTTGGTGTATTGAGCGGTTTTGCACATTATCTTAAGTAATCCTGTCACATGGGTGCTTTGATTAGTTTCATTGACCGATGAGGAAACTGAGGCACGGAGCGGTTGAGTACGTTGCCACAGGCCGCCCCGCTGAGCAGCTCTGTGGCGCTGCGCGGTGGTCTCTGCTGTGAAGGATCTCACAGTCTCACGGGAGAACATAAAAATGAGCTGGCCGACGAAGTGTCATGAAGTCATGAAACAGTGCTAACTAGAGGTGCAAGCCACATGCAGGTGACAGCACGCTCCAAAGTCAGGACGCGGCGCTGACAGGGTGACCTGGAAATGAGCAGTCGCAGAGGGTATGTCAGGAAGGCCACCAGAGGGCCCCGGGCAGTGAATGTGCAGTCAGTGACCCGGAGTGTGGTGGGAGGAGACGTTACGGTGGCACAAGGCAGGAGAGGGGGGTGGCCGGGGCTGGCAGAGCCTAGGAGGGCACTTTGTCCTATGTGTGAGGACAAGCTGTGGGGGAGGGGTTAAGGAGAGGCCTGGCATCATTGTGTTTGTGTATCAAAAAGGTCACTGGCGGTCATGTGGAGGGGACAAGACAGGCAGCAGGGAGACAGGTGGTGAGGGCTGACCTGGGGCCAGTGCCGTGGGAGCTGGACATCAGCAGATGGGTGTGAGGACTTTTCTGGAGCAGATGCAACAGGATCTAGAAAAGAGTTGGGTTTGGGGTATGAGAGGTTAGAGAAGTTTCAGAGGGAACTGAGCACTTGAAGGAGGTCTGTCCGCCCAGATTGCAAGGACTTTAAAAAATCAGGTACTGTTCTAAGTGCTGTCCGTTAGTGTTCCTTCATTTACCTTCCAAAGCAGCCCTCTATGCTTTACGATGGGCAGCTGAAGCCCAGAGAGGCGGACGTGCCTGAGGACCGGGGCTGGTAAGTGTGGGGCCAGATTAGAACACAGGCAGCCTGGCCTCTGCCCCCATGTCCTTAACCAGCAGATGGTGCCGCCTCTTTGTTAAAAAAGGTAAGAAGGGTGAGAGCACCTGGCTCACGGGGACACTGCCCATGGTTGTGTGGCCGATGGGTCTCCCGTGCACTGTCCTGCTGCTGGAGAGCTCCTTGCAACGTTCAGAGCCCTCCCGTCCACCTCAATAGCTGACCCCCTCGGGAGGGGAGGGGAGGTGCATGGCATTGGGAACCTTCTTGAGAAGTAGCTAAATGGAGATGTATGTTTTTTTCTCACATGTGCCTACATGGCAGAGGAGAAAACTGAGACTCTGACCTGTGAACCAGGTACAGTGAGAACACTGGGATAACCACCAGAGGTCCCCGGGGCATCACTTTGTAGGGACCAGGTGGCACTGGGTTCAAATGTGTCTCCACCATCTCCCGGCTGTGTGACCTTGAGCAAATGGCTTCACTTCTCTGAGTTTCCTCAGTTGTTGCAATCATACCCACTTCCTAAGGGGACTTAAGAATTAGAAATGGAAACCCTCATAATGCGGAACTGACACGTAGTAGGCACCCTAGAATGTGACTTTCCTAAAGGCTTCGTGCTCAGATTGGTCCCTGTATGGGGAAAGACTGAGATAGGGAGCACAGACGTCATGCGGACATAAAGGCAGGTGCACCCGCACCCTCCTGTGGGCAGGCGGACGGCCCTCCCCCTCTGGGGACAGGGTGGAGGTGTGTTATTTTAACACCAGGTACCCTGTCTCAGGGAGCATTTCTGAATAGCTACCAGGTACCCTGGGGCCTGCGATCACGCCTGTTACAACTGCAGTTGTCATGGAAACATGCTCGAGCTTGCAGAAAAGGCATGCAATCCACGGGGGCTGCCTGCATTTCTGGTTCAGGAAGGAGGAAAATGCCACCATGTCCCCTACCCATGCAAGTGGAGAACAAACGTGTGTTAATTAGATTCCGTCAGGCCCGTCATCGCTGCCGGGGCTGCTTTCCTGGAAGGTGTGGCAGAGGACCGCCGGCTGACCGGCCATCCCCGGGGCAGACTGTGCATAAGTGTGTGTGTGCAGCTGCGCTCTGCGGCAGTGCTGGCTGCTGCAGGGAGGCTGGATGGGACAGCTGCAAGGGAACCTGGGAGGCAGGAGGCTCCGGTTATTAAAGGTAGTGACCGAGTCCTGGGATTGGAAGTCCTGGGGCTGGGATATCTCCTAGACCGCGTCACCGTGGCCGTGGCCCCAGGTGCCAGTTCACTTTGATGCAGTAATGCCCCATGACAAACAACCCTGTACTTCTGTGGCTTCAACAACAAGTATTTACTCGCAGCTTACAGGTCTGTGCATGCAGAGGCTTAGCAGGGCTCAGCTAGATTTGTCTTCGGACGAGTTTGGGTCAGGTATGCTCCTTTCTTGTCAGTGTTCTCAGTCACACACTGAGGGAGACACCATGTTTTGGGTTCTGTGGTTTTCACGGTGGCAGGTGCGCTATGACGTTGAGCTGAAACCCACCTGCCTCTTAAAGCTTGTGTTCCTACGTTGTGCTCACCTCCATTCTCATTCTATTGGTCAAAACTGGTCACGTGGGCACGCCCATCGTCAGTCGGGCAGGGAGAGCCCCACACCCACACTGGAGGAAGGCAAGGGGGGGACAGGAGGGCAGGAGGAATTGTGAAACAAGTAACACAGCCTGCCACAGAGGGCCTGCATCAGGACTATCTGGGACATTTGTTAATAATGTAAATTCCTGGCCCGTCATGTCGATCTGATAGGTGAAAATCTTGGCACAAGTGCCTGGACTGGAACTTTTAGCAGGTGATCCCAGTGGATTTGGGAATCCTCTAGGCCGTGGTGCCATGTGCATGAGTGAGGGGTGCCTACCTGTCCTCCTGTTGAAGTTTGAGTTGCAAACATGAGCTCACCATCAGTGGCTTGTAGGGTTTGAAGGATTAATAACTTTCAAGACAGACCTTGACGTTTTCTTTGTCTTAAGAGAAAGCAGTTCCATCTGCATTAAATGCACGGACACCAAGCACATGGCTGTGACAACGGGGCTTCCCTGGTCTTTTCGGGACTCGTTTCCATGCCTGCGGAGGGAAAAGGATTCTCTGTCTTTCCAGAAGTGACTGGCCATGTAGTTAGGCTGAGCCCCTTCCCGCTGGGAGTCAGGCAGCCTCGTGCGAAGCTGCGTGTGCCAGCAGCCCCGGCGGGAGCTGCCTGCACAATACGAAGACCAGCCCTCTGAGGTCCTCTGTTGAACCCGTTTGTGGACCCCAGATTCCAGGAGAGGGCAAATGGAGGACGCACGCCCTCTCCCCAACCCCGTGGGGTGGGAAGGTGAAGTATTGACGGGGTGCTGCTAAGAGCTGAGAGTCCTTGAAACCAGTTCCGGGTGTCGTAAACCATAGGTCAGGATGGGCGTGGGAGGTGGGACTGTGACGGCTGCAGACAAGCTGGTGAGCTGAGAAGAGCCGCGAGGAACTGCAGGGCTGGATGCCTCGGAGGTCCCAGGTGCTGCCCCGGGGGCCGGTGGCGTTTCAGGACCCCGGACAGCACCCACCGCGCCTTCTGTTCCAGAACCGGAACCGGAACCGGTGCTTTCAGAACCGGGTCTGTGTATCCCAGGGCTGCCCCGTCCGGGCCCAGCCGTGGGATCCGAAAACCCTTTGTGGCTGCATTTTTTCCGGACCGCCATCGTAGATGATTTGTTTTGCTGGAACGTTCCCCTGCCCTTCCACGTTTGGGCTCCATGAATCACATTTCAGAACCCAGCTGAAGGCCCTCCTGTAGGACGGTCCCTGCTGTCCCCGATGGCAGTGTCGTTCTCTGATGTTTCCAGGTAGCCACTGTGGCTAAACTAGTGATTTTGGGGTAAATGTTGGTTTTCTCCTGAGGCTCCCCAGACCTTAGTGGGTTTGCTGCTCTTCTGACTCTGGTGGAGGTGACAGACTTTTACTCCCACCCGGCAGTGGGGGGGACAGAAAACTCAGGGAGGTTAAATGCTTTTACTCAGGGACACAGACAGCGATGTAAGGGGTCCCTGTGACCCAGGCCCGCCCTCCTCCCTGAGGCCTGCTGCTGTCCATTTTGCTGTTGGATGGGTAGGAAGGCCTGAAGCTTGAAAGACGAATTTTTGTCAGCAGTGCTGAACCGCGTACCTGATGTTTGGGAAGGAACAAAGGTGTCCTGCCAGCCTCCAGGGAGGAGGGAGGTGACACAGGTGTGGAGGGGAAGCCCTGCCCTTCCCTGGGCAGTGGAGATGGCTCCCGCCCAGCACCAAGGTGGGCCCCTGGGAGAAGGTCCTTCAGCGTCGGGTGCTGCACGGGCCCTTTAGCCTCTGTTCTAGGCAGCGAGCTTGGGCTTCCGCGGGATTTTAAAGGACGAGAAGAGGTTTCTGATTCGCCCGTCTGCCTTTTCCTCCCTTTTTCTATGTTTCCCTCCTCCCTCCTTTCTCTTCCTTCCGCTAAACGTGGATTTTACTGCCCTCTCCTTTTCTCTCCTTCTCACTCTCTCTCTTCACCCCTTCTCTTCTCCCCCCTTCCCCCGCCTCCTGTCTGTCACCTCCCGCTCTGCCCACTCAGCAGCCATTGGCTCAGTGCTGTGTCAGCCTCCTGGTGGGTCCCTGGGGACGTACAGGTTTCTCCCAGCCATGGGGGGATGTCCAGCCCAGCAGCCGACGGGCACGTGAATAATACCCTGCTGGTGGTGTGGGTGCACAGTTGTAATTAATTCCGGATCACATCGTTGTGTGTGATTCTTTGACCTCGCCCCGGATATTTTCCTGTGGGTAAATCCCAGCACTAGATTTCTAGGTCACAAGTCACGAGCAATGTTGAGGCCCTTGGCACGTCTTTGCAAACGTGACTGACACTTCCTGTGAAATCCCAGCTTTGAGGAAAATGCCAAGGTGGTCAGTTCTGGTCTTACCTCTTCTGCCCAGTGTGTGCGTGGTGTCTGAGTTCAGAAACCTTCGTGTGTTTGAGATCTTCCCTGATGAGAACCCCTTCATCACATTGTGACCAGCTCAGACTCCCTTCTGCTCATGGCATTAGAGTCCCTTAGTGTCCCTGTGAGCTGCCACCTGCATATCTCTCCAGGTTCCCCACTGAGGTCATGCTTCAGTCTGAAGGAACCGCCTACACTGCAGTGGTTCTCAACCTTCCTCATGCCGAGACCCTCTAATACAGTTCCTCATGGTGTGGTGACCCTCATAAAGTTATTGTTGTTGCTGCTTCATAGCTGTAATGTTGCTGTTGTTATAAATCATAATGTAAATATCTGATATGTGTTTTCCGATGGTCTTAGGGGACCCCTGTGAAAGGTCGTTTGACCCCCAAAGGGATCACAACCCACAGGTTGAGAACCACTGGCCTACAGGTCCCCCGGCATGCCGGTGCCTTCCTACCCCTGTGCCTCTCTCCGTGCGTCCTGCCGTGGGCTCGCCTCCTCCCGCCCTTCTCCCAGCTCAGAGGATGCGCTGCATGGGTTGCAGCTGCTCCTGCACTCCCCTCTGTGCCATGCCATCCCACCCGGGGTCGGGGGCAAAGGCGCCTTAGGATGCAGTCTCCCCCCCGGCCTGGAATTTCTTGAGGGCAAGAGCTGTTTCTTTTAGCTGCACCCTCTCCCTCCTTAAGCAAAAGTGATTGAATGTAGTTCCTGCTACAGAAGATGACCAAGAATAAGCAATGTGCAACTCTGCCCTCGAGTTACAGATGCCAGGCCCAGGCTAAGCATTTGCATACGTACCCCATGGCACAGGGACACTCGTCCCCATTTCACAGATGAGGAAATCTGAGGTCGGGGGAAGCCGTGTGGATAGCGAGTGGGCAAGCACTGGAACCTGGGTCTGTCTGAGTGGGGACATTCTGTGCTTCCACAACACTGGCCAAGGACAGGAGCCGTGCAGGCTGAGCCTCATTCACGTTAGGTCACCGTGCAATGAACTGGCAGCCTCTGAATTTTGTTGAATTTTTAATGAGATACTTTATTTTCTTTAAAGTATTTAAGCAGTGATTTTTTTATACAGAGCCTGTCATTGTTCATATATGTTCTGTTTGCTCCGCAGGGCCATCTGTGAGAGGTAGGGTATTATTATTATTTTTCTAAATGTGTGACTTTTATTTTATTAAATTATTAAGAATTATATCCCATAAATTTGACGTTTTTGGTATCTGGCTCTGTGTGTTTTCACACGTGCGTTTCCTACATGGAGAGCTGGGTCCTTGGCTCACAGACCTCGTGGATTTTTCCCTAATTTGAAACTGATTGTGGGATGTCATGGATTCTGGAGTGTGAAAATGGTTAAAAATGTGACAGGGGGATGGAAAGAGGGGTCACATTAGGTGGTGAACTTATTATGCATCAAGTTGACAATGCACTGTGGAATTGTATGCCTGAAACCTATGTAATCCTTGCTAACAGATGTCACCCCAATAAGTCTAACAATAAAAATGAATTAAAAAAAAATGTGACAGGTGTGTTTGATGGAGCAAACGCTGGAGAGGAAATTAGGAACCCTTGGGTCGAACCTGTGCCCTAGTGAGTTGTGTGACCTTGGGCGATCCCCCCCACCGCCGTGTCCAAGGACAGGAGCCGTGCACTGGCCAAGGACATTTCTACCCGAGGTCAGGTCAGACGGTCTGGCGCAAGCCGGGCGGAGACGCGTATTTCCTGAGATGTCTCCGCGGAAACGTCTCCATGTCGAACTCTTCACAGACAAAACGATTGAAGTTTGGAGAGGATGTACACTCTCTTCGCTCTTGAATAGTCACGTTGCACGTTAGCAGAGTGAAGGAATCTTTGCTTCTGTTCACCCAGAATTTGCCAAACCCACCTGGGAATCCCCCTTTGAGGTAGAGTGCCAAGGGACATGGCTCTGAAAATGCCAGCAGTACTAACTTCAAGACAGAAAACGAGAAGGTCACAGCAGCTCCTGCCTTATTGCGGGCATTTGTTTTAAGGGAGAGCCGGCACCTGAGAATACCTGGCGCCTGGGCCCCTGGCCGAGCTTCCTGCAGTGTCTGGGGCGGGGGTGGGGCGGCCTGGCGGTAGCTGGGGCGGGGGTGGGGCAGCTTGAAACACGAGCACCGCCGTCTGGTGCCAGGGAGCGCAGAGCAGCTGGGCTGATCTCCTGGCTCACGGCACATTTAATACCACCTTTCAGGCTGAGCCTGGGAAGCCTTCTATTAACTGTGACAAGGCAGGCGGCTGCCTGCGGGAGGCCGTGTTCCGGAAGCCGTGTGCCTGCTGCTGCTGACTCACATTTCCCTGCTTTCTGGGGGAGCCTGCACACCACATTGTCTCTGCCTCTGGATGTGCAGAGCCCATCCTCCTCTTCTCCTCGGTCCTGGGTACCCTCCAGAGGGCGTTGTCCTGGGGATGCATGTGTCCTGGCTGGCTTCTGTTAATATTTTAGGGATAAGAGGCAGTGATTGATCTTGAAGTCCCTTCCTCCAAAGACCTTCCTTCTGGGGAACAGGGTATGCTGATCCATCCATTCATCCACTCATCCACCCATTCATCCATCCATCCATCTACTCATCTGTGCATCCATCCACTCTTCTATCATCTATCCATTCATTTATCCATCCACTCATCCATCTGCCCTTCCATCCATTGATCCATCCATCCATCCATCCATCCATGTATTCATCTACCCATCTACGTATCCATCCATCCATCATCCTTCTGTCCATCCATTCATCCATCCATCCATCCATCCATCCATCCACGTATCCATTCATCCATCATCCATCTGCCCTTCCATTCATCCATCCATCCATCATCCATTTGTCCATGCATCCATCCACTCATCCATCTGTTTATCCATCATCCATCCATTCATCCATCCAGCCAGGCTGTGTTCAAAGTATAGGAGATGCAGCAGTGAAGAAAATAGGTGAGATCTCTGCCCCCATGGAGCTAACAGTTTCATAAGAACAACTTCAGGGCACAACTCCAGGTGGCGCCATCCATTCACGTCAACGTGTGTGTGGTTGGTCCTCTCTGAGTTGTGCCTGACTCAGCCCGTGTACCACACCACAGCTCTGATGTCAGTGGGGCAATCCCATTTCAGACAAGCATGAAAATGTACAGTATGTCAGACACGCTCCAGGTCCTGGGCGATTGTAGGTGGGTCAGGGGTGTGGTGTCTGCTGGTGGGGCAGCCGTGTGTGGTCTTCCATGCAGGATAGGCAGGGGCAGGGCTCTCGAGGAGGTGACATTGAGCAGAGACCCAATGCAAGTGAGAGAGTGAACTTTGCCAAGATAGTGGAATTTCACACTAAGTAGAGTCTTGCTTTTTTATGCCTTTTTTTTTACTTTTGCAAATATTTAATAATATTATATTAAAAGTTAAAAAGAAAAAAAATTCCTAGCTTTTCCCCAGTGACACCGAATGCTTTGCTTGGCTTTGCAGAGTGACCGACTCCTCATCAAAGGTGGACGAATCATCAACGATGACCAGTCCTTCTACGCAGACGTCTACCTGGAAGATGGACTCATAAAGTGGGTGGTGCAAACAGGCCTTTTAGGGAGCGTGGCCCCCGGAGGGAACGGAAGGCTGGCGTTCTGTCCAGAACACCTGTGCCATGTTCCTGCAAATATCAGGGGTGGAGAGATTAGGGGAGGTTCAGACACAGCTGGAGAAGGAACTAGCATTTACTGGGTGTCCCCCAGACTCCGTGTCAGGCTCTCTGCTCCAGCGCTCCTGGGGGCCAGCAGGTTTGCACGGAGGCTGTGAAGTACACACGCTGGTCCCTGTGCTGTCTGGTGGGAGTGGCGGACAGAGGTTCGATCTCTGCCCATCATTAAAGAACCCCGTAGGGGCAAGGCGTGAATTCCAACCAGGCACATTTGACTGAATTCACAGCTTGCTCTTCTGCCTGCCTGGAGTTTCTAGAAATAAGTTGAGGGGGCCAAGAAGGAAAGGAACGTTTGGCCCGCAAGCAGTGCCTTGGCACTTATAGGAAAGCCATGCACAGGGGCGGGTGGCTTCCCTCACTTTGTCCCTGTCAGCTCCCTCTCAGCCCTCCTGCGACCTGCAGGAGTTAGTCTGCTCAGGCCCCCCTGCAGGATAGCCCAGACTGGGCGGTTTAAATGACACGACCTCTCAGTTCTGCGGGCAGGAGTCTCAGCTTCTGGTGAGACCCTCTCCTTGGTTTGGGGATGGCCCTCTTCTCACTGGGTCCTCTCGGGGCCTGTGCATGCGCACTTCTGGTTGTTTTTCCTCTTATGAGGACACCTGTTGGATCAGAGCCCACCCGAGTGGCCTCCTTTTAACATAGTTACCTCTTTAAATGCCCTGTCTCCAAATGCAGTCTCCAAATGGGGTCCTGGGGTTAGGGCTACTACATAGGAACTTGGGGGTCCCAATTCAGCCCCTAGCAGTGTTTCTGAGAGTGTGCAGGGCTAAGGGGACGTTTCACTCTGTCTCTTTGCAAACATTCATCACTGTATCCCTGAGGCAGTTGTGAAAGTGTGTGAGGGACTCTGGAGTGACAGGCTATTCAGAGAACCCTCTGCCACTTAATGGAGGTACTAGCCTCCCCTCTGTGGGATTCAGCTCTGCCACCACCTCCCCTTGGAAGGCTTCTGAGATAAGCAGGCTGGTGAAGCAGCCCACCTCATGCTCCCCACCTCTCTGCTGCACTGTTGTAACCATCTGTCTGCATGCTCTATAGGCTTTCCCTCCTCATTTGGCCATGAGCCCCCTGAGGGCAGGGACCTGCCTGAGTTGTCACTGTCAGCTCAGTGCCCTGCGTAGGACCCGATTCAGAAATGTTGAATGAAATTGAAGCTGCCTGTGACTGCCATTGATTTTTCTTTTAAGAACCAAAGCCGTGTCTGTTGTTTGTCTCCAGACAAATAGGAGAGAACTTAATTGTTCCTGGTGGAGTGAAGACCATTGAAGCCAATGGGCGGATGGTTATTCCCGGAGGTATTGATGTCAACACATACCTGCAGAAGCCCTCCCAGGGCATGATTG
The DNA here is from genome assembly GCA_004026885.1 of Lyroderma lyra. Taxonomy (NCBI): domain Eukaryota; kingdom Metazoa; phylum Chordata; class Mammalia; order Chiroptera; family Megadermatidae; genus Lyroderma; species Lyroderma lyra. The sequence continues at coordinate 1,387 of PVJL010007767.1, read as the reverse complement.
CGGCCGATGACTTCTTCCAAGGGACCAAGGCAGCCCTGGCTGGCGGGACCACGATGATCAGTGAGTGGCACCCCTGCCTTCCGGACATAACTGTGACTTCTCTTCATCTTCAGCATCATCAGCAACACACCTGTGCTCAGGGTGCACCAGGCACTTTGCTCAGGTTACCACTTAGTGTGATTGTCACTACAGCCCACCATAAGCATCAGTATATTATATGTGCCACTGGTTGTACCCAAAATGATTTTAGAGGCAATATAGACATTAAAAATTTTTAATTATTTTCATGCATATTGAAACAAAATAACTAGCACATCATAGATGTTACTGTTGAGGTTGTGACTGAAGTCAGAATTTAGATTTTTAGAAACTGAGCTGACTTAAGAAAAGTATTAAGAATTATATAGATTATAGGGAGAGAAAGCAAAAATTTCTGAACATGGTATGCAACAGGCTAAAGTGTTGGAACCAGTGACATAGATGTTATTATGACTCGGGGGAGTGGAGGCTCAGATGGATTAAAGTAGCCTTGTCAGGGTTACACAGCTGGGAAGTGCTTGTAGTAGTCAGTATTGCTGCCACAATGCTGCATAACAAATAGCTCCCAACGGAGGCAACGTAGAATAGTCGGAGAGAGTTCAGACTCTGCAGCTGACTGAACTCTGCAGGGATTGTCTCCCCGCCATTTACTAGCTGCGTGGCCTTGGACAAGTTCCTTACCCTCTTTGAGCCTCAGTTTCTTATCTGAACATGGGATATTCATATTCATGTCACAGGATGGTGGTGAGGATTTAATGAGATAACTTATGTAAAACCTTTGTGGCAGTAAGCATTCGATATATAGTGAACGTTTGATAAATAGCTGTGATGATGATGATGATGATGATGATGTAGCAGAAGATAATAATGATGGTGGTAATGAAGACTGCAGATAGTGGTGCCAGTGTCACTTATGATAGTGATGGTAACAATGATGGCAGTATTAACAATGATGATAGTGGGAGTGTTGATGACAATGTTGACCTTGATGGTGGTGGTGGTGGTGATAATGATGGCAATGATGGTAATGATGGTTGTGATGGTGGTGATGATGGTGATGATGGTGATAATGGCAGTGATGGTGATGGTAATGATGATGATGATGGTGAAGGTGATGATGATAGTGGTGGTGATGGTGGTGGTGATGGTGATGGTGGTGATGGTGGGGGTGGTGATGATGGTGGTGATGATGATGATGGAGGTGGTGGTGGTGTTGATAGTGACAGTAGTGATGGTGATGATGGTGACAGTAGTGATGATGATGGTGGTGGTGGTGATGATGGTGATGGTGGTGGTGGGGGTGGTGATGATGGTGGTGATGATGGTGATGATGATGATGGAGGTGGTG